>JACEEZ010004107.1:45302-62977 GCA_016584305.1 Chionoecetes opilio | reverse complement strand
ATCCAACAAAAGGACTAGTCTCATTGGCGAAGATACAGATCTATTGGTGTTGTTACTTCATCACGCGTCAACCAGCGATGGCAACAAGCTTTATTTCTACTCGGATAAAGGGAGTCCTGCAACAGTATACGACTTTAAATGTTATGAAGAAGTTGCTTGAAACGATGTCTGCAGCAGTCTTCTGTTCCTGCAGCATTCACGGGATGCGATACCACTTCCGGGGTTTTTGGAATCGGAAAAAAAATTCGCTCTTACACAAGGTTTTAAAGGGGAGACTCTGTCTTCAATAGCTGTGCTAAGATGTTTACCACCCCTAAGAAAAACATAGCTGAGATTGAAGACGCTGGGGGTTAAAGCGATGGTGGCATTGTTCGGGAAAACCCTTTGGAGACAATCTGTCTGCAATGAGGTATTCTAGTCTCTGCCGAAAAGTTGGTTCAGCCAAAAGCTTTATTACACCTGAACGACTGCCACCGACCTCCTCTGCAACGAAGTATCATGCCCTTCGGAGTTACCTCCAAGTGATGCTTTGGATGGACAATGGTGAGGCCATGGACACTACTGAATGGGGATGAAAATTGCAGAACAACAGTCTATTTCCCAGTGATGATGGGATACTTCACTGCGCCAGAAAAACTTCTGAAAATAATTCACTGCAATTGTTCTCGTGGTTGTAGTACACTTCGGTGGCACTTGCAAAACACCCCGGACTTATCTGTTCACGGGTATGCGGACCATGTCAAGAAGGGCATTGTGACAATAGAGTGAGGAAGCAGTGGTTGATGATGAAAATAGAAACTATTAAACTGACACGGTTTTTCAGTGATGAAGTAGGTCTTAAAATGCACTGTGTATTCTAAAATTTTTTAGAAATGTACATGTATGTCATGACGTCATTGATGACGTCAGGGACCTCGCCTGTCCGTGTAGTTAGTATAAAACTTTGATAAAAAATTGTTATATCAACATATATAGTATAAAAAATGTAAACTCTTCTGTAACCTACGCTACAGCTTTGAAATAAGGAAAAAGGGGTTTTTTTAGTGCGATGGCTGTCATCGTCTTATGACGTCATAGTTAGGACCTTTTTGGTGATCAATTTTTTGGGAAACTTTTAGTATGTTGTTCCCCACATATAAGTATAGGTGTATAGTCCCTCAAATAGTCCCTCAAAGTAAAAAAAATTATTTTTTTAAATTTTTTTATTTTTTTATTTTTTATTTTTGAGGGGCTATAATTTTTGATCTAATTAGAAAATAAAAAAAATCGCCCCTTTAAGTCCTAGCGGCTTATTCCTCTTTCGAATGACACCTCTACCGACCTCTCCGACTGATATTAAAGGAGGAGTAGTCTTTGGGGGGACCCCCCTAAAATCACGTTTTCTTCGCTAACTCGTTTTCTATGCGTCAAATCAAATTTCCCATAAGACGACCCCTATTTTTTTTACTTGTTTTATATATGTACCAAGTTTCAAAGATGTAGGTTTAATAATAAAGAAAAAAAAAATTTTGGGGGAGTCGATCCCCTTAACATTTTATAGCTTCGGCGGCCATATTCTTTGACGTCACATTTGGACCCTTGTGGTAACCATATTTTTTGGGAAACTTTTAGTATGTTTTTCCTACATGTAATACTACCAAAAAAAACAATAAAAAGCTTTCTTGGAATTTGTTCAGGGTCAAACCGTATTTTGACTGGACTATTAGTCTTACTGTCACTTGTCATCCATAAAAGAGAGAGAGAGAGAGAGAGAGAGAGAGAGAGAGAGAGAGAGAGAGAGAGAGAGAGAGAGAGAGAGAGAGAGAGAGAGAGAGAGAGAGAGAGAGAGAGAGAGAGAGAGAGAGAGAGAGAGAGAGAGAGAGAGAGAGAGAGAGAGAGAGAGAGAGAGAGAGAGAGAGAGAGAGAGAGAGAGAGAGAGAGAGAGAGAGAGAGAGAGAGAGAGAGAGAGAGAGAGAGAGAGAGAGAGAGAGAGAAGAAAAAAAAAAAAAAAAATCTTGGTCGACCTCTCAATCCACAATGTTAAAATAATGGGATGTAAAAGAACTGCAAGCGATGATAAATGACGATTGAAGGCGCAAAGAAGGACGGATGAAGGGAGGGGAAAGAATGAAGGAAGGAAGAAGAGAAGAAGAAAAAAAAAGGAGAAAAAAGGAAGGAAAGAAGGGAAGGAAAAAGGGGAAGGAGTAGGGAAGCAAGGAAAGAAGGTATGGAGGAAAAGAAGGGATGGAGGAAGAGAAAACAAAATGGAAGGAAGAGGAGGAAGGCCACGACCTTACTCCATCATAAGTCAAACAATGTTCGTGATAGAAAATGGGACAAAATAAACAGGGCATTTGAAAAGGAAAATTTGTGAGTTATGATTTTTACCGATTTCTCTTCTTCCATCATTTTTGCCACTTTACAATTTCTTAAAAGTCACGTTTCAGCCACGTCAGTTCTCAGTTTTCTTATTACCTCTTTCCTTTATGCTTCTGCTTTGACGCACGCACGCACGCACGCACGCACGCACGCACGCACGCACGCACGCACGCACGCACGCATGCACGCACGCACGCACGCACGCACGCACGCACGCACGCACGCACGCACGCACGCACGCACGCACGCACGCACGCACGCACGCACGCACGCACGCACCTAGACAAGTCAAAACAGGTTGCATGAAAGAAAAAGTAAAGTAAAAATAACAATGTAAATAGAGCTTGAGCTTGAGCTTGAGAGAGAGAGAGAGAGAGAGAGAGAGAGAGAGAGAGAGAGAGAGAGAGAGAGAGAGAGAGAGAGAGAGAGAGAGAGAGAGAGAGAGAGAGAGAGAGAGAGAGAGAGAGAGAGAGAGAGAGAGAGAGAGAGAGCATCAGATCAAAACGTTTATGTGAATAATGTACACATTATACATAATACATATATAATTAAGGGTACAAAATAGACAAAGGGCGCACCCCCCATGCAGGTTGCATAGGAAGGATTGCCATGATTAATGAAGTTAGATAGTAAATTTGTTAATTACATTTAGATATGCATATACATAAGATTATGCTATGTTACATATATATTTATTTATTTATTTTTCAAGTCCTTTATGAAGCATTGGCAAAGTTTGGGTGACTATTTTTGACTTGGATAAGGTTACATGGTTGTAGATAAAAGTGCAGCAGCCCAGCATAGGAGGCATTGGCACAGCCGCCTCTAAAAAAGATCATTTCTTGACATTCCATTACATAATGGCGGAGTGTGTGCTTCTCTTCTGTTTTACACAGGTTACATTTTTTCATATTGATGTTGTCACTGCCAGCTACCTCCCAGATGTACTTATACCCTAACCTTAGCCTACTATAACACACCTGCTGGCGCTAGTAATTAGTCCATTTTGTATGTAGTGGGGTTGACACCCTTTTGTTAGGTCCATATATGTAGTGAGAGAAACAGACTGACCGAGCATGCTGTCAATATGTCTCTTATTGTACGTTTCCATTTTCGCACACATTTCTGTTTTTAGACGGCCAAGGGACAGAGGGAGCGGAAACCCAACACCATCCTTAGACGTAGCACTGTTGGCGAGTTCATCTGCGCGCTCGTTACCCGCTATCCCACAGTGTGATGGGGACCATATAAAGTTCACAGTTCTGTCCTGACACGTTATCTTATACACAAGTTTAATAATTCTGTTCACGAGGACGGTGTGAAGAAGGTTCCTGGATGTTATCGACTGTAGGGCAGTCGTACTGTCAGAGGCAATGATGACGTCTCCGGCCTCTCGCTTGACTGCTGCCAGAGCTGCTGCTATCCCTAGAAGCTCCGTTTGGGCTGAGGAGCAGCCATCAGATGTTCGGATGCTTAGCGCCCGGTGTTCACCCCGGCTTTCTCCCTTATAGTACACGACCCCGGCCCCCGCACGCCCGTCCTCATGCAGCGACCCGTCGGTGTACAGGATATTGTGACACTCAGGGAGGGCATTCAATCTACAAAGGAAGTCCTGCCTCATCAGCTCACATGGTACATTACACTTCTTAACCTTGATGGTAGAATAGGACACATTGAAAACTGGCAGTTCCCAGGGGGGGAGATCAACTGGTCTGTGCTCCCTATCATCCATGTATTATCAAAATTAATGAACTGAGCAATTTCCTGACTGATGAGAGCCAAACATTACACTTTTCTTTCCACTTAGGATTGAAGAGAGCCTCATATAGCTGACCATCATCATTAGTATTTAGGGATCTCATAATTTGGAGGGCTGCCATTTGCTGTACTCTATGTGTGAGAGGTGGTAGTCCTATCTCGTGTCTTGCACTATCCTGCTGTTGACCTTGGGCACCCTAAATTATCCTAATTGCTGTATTTTGAATGACTTCAAGAGCTTTAGATTTTCCTTGTTGAGACGTGTTAGGGTGCTAGAGTTGTAGTCTATGACTGATCTGATTAAGGAAACATATAGCCTCTTAAGGACGGGGACAGACGACCCCACGTCTCCCCATGCAACCTTCCTTAGCAACGCTAGTCGAGGCTGACAGATGTGCTTCAGTCTGGTGACTTCGTTGTGTCTTGTGTTGCAATGCCCAACAAGTACACCCATATACTTGTAGGTGGGGACTTCTTCTAGAATTTTCCCTTGTATTTTTAAGGAAGCTTTATCCCGATGCAGTTATACATCACCTTGCTTTTCTCTGGTGATATGATGAGGCCGATAGAGTTGCACAATCTCCCCAATGTTTGCAACGCGTTTTTTATGTGTGTTTGTGAGTCAGCTTGTAGCACTATGTCATCAGCATAAACAGTAATAACAACCCCATCAATTTGAAAGAAACAATGATATTCATAAGTGCGTTGAAGAGCATTGGCGAGAGAACACCCCCCTGTGGTGTTCCTAATTCCATGTGTTCCCAGTAAGCCCCCTCAAAGTAGACTCGACTGTGTCTGTCTGTTAGGTATCTGTACTATTCTGATGATGGTCCCCGAGGTCATATTAGATAGTTGGGATAAGATGACACTGGGGTTAGCTCTATCAAAGGCTCCCTTCAAATCAATAAAAACATTAAATCGTTTCCTTATGCCAGCAAGGACTCTATGAATGCAGTTTTGTGTGCTCCTGCCAGGAATGAATCCATACAGATTACTGGAGAGCTGGGGTTTGTACTATATAGTAGACGATTAGGACTATCTTTCAAAACATTTGCACAGACAAGAGGTGAGAGATATTGGCTGAAGGACCCTGGGTTTCTGGTTTGGGAATGAGAGAGAGAGAGAGAGAGAGAGAGAGAGGAGAGAGAGAGAGAGAGGAGAGATGAGAGAGAGATGAGAGAGAGAGAGAGAGAGAGAGAGAGAGAGAGAGAGAGAGAGAGAGAGAGAGCAGAGAGAGAGAGAGAGAGGAGAGAGAGAGAGAGAGAGAGAGAGGAGAGAGAGAGAGAGAGAGAGAGAGAGAGAGAGAGAGAGAGAGAGAGAGAGAGGAGAGAGAGAGAGAGAGAGAGAGAGAGAGAGAGAGAGAGAGAGGAGAGAGAGAGAGAGAGAGAGAGGAGAGAGAGGAGAGAGAGAGAGAGAGAGAGAGAGAGGAGAGAGAGAGAGAGAGAGAGGAGAGAGAGAGAGAGAGAGAGAGAGAGAGAGAGAGAGAGAGAGAGAGAGGAGAGAGAGAGAGAGAGAGAGAGAGAGAGAGAGAGAGAGAGAGAGAGAGAGAGAGAGAGAGAGAGAGAGAGAGAGAGAGAGAGAGAGAGAGAGAGAGAGAGAGAGAGAGAGAGAGAGAGAGAGAGAGAGAGAGTATTTCCTGCCTCTTTTACAACCATATTTTGGTTTACCTTACGAGTGTTGTTTTCTGTACTTTTATTATTTAGTTCTTGTCAGAATTCAAGGAAACGAGAGAGAGAAAAAATAAGTTAATATCTATGAAAAATCTAGATATTAAATTCATTAATTGCTAGTTTCGTGTGTTGATCAAAGTGAATTTTGTTCATATTATTGATTGCTTTTTACATTCACCTTATTCGTTGTTTAATGGTAATTATTTAGTCTCTCTTTTATGCCCTGTTTCCATTAAATTAAATTAAATTCTCAATTCTCTCATTTCTCAATTAATTTCAATTCTCGTCAATCCATTCTTTCTACTTCTTTTTCTTATTCCATCTTCGTTATTTCATTATTTTTTTATATTCCTTGCTTAACTCTTCTTCGCCACTTCCTCTCTTCCTTATTTGCTTTTCCTTTATTTTCCTTCATTCTGTTTTCTCTTCATCAATCAATCAATCATTTGGGGCATACGCCGGGGGGCGCGTCGCCTCGCCCACCCTACGACGCCACTCCCGGGGGTCACCACGCGCGAGTTCCCATGCAGGCTCCTTTCCCATACCAAGCAGCTCTCGACAAGAAACATCAACTTGCCCCAGCCATGAGCCTTGTGGGCGCCCCCTTGGCCTCCTCCACGCCGGATTGTCTCTTACAGATACAATCCGATGAGAAGGATCGGTTTCAGGGTAGCGTGCCACATGCCCATATAGCCGAAGTTGGCGCTGACGGACTATGCAGGTAATAGGCCTCGATTCAGTCTCACGGTTCAATCGCTGATTTGACACGTAATCATCCCAGCGATACCCCATGATTCTGCTAAGACACTTATTACCAAAGGCATTGATTCGTCTCTTCAAGTCACTATTTAGTGTCCATGTCTCACAACCATACAGTAAGACAGGGATCACAAGCGATTTGAAGATCCGGATCTTTGTCCTCCTGCACAGGTACCGACAACGCCAAATACTCCCGCTGAGCGAGTCCATAACACCGTGGGCTATGCCAATCCGCCGTAAGACTTCTTGACGTGACCCGCCGTCATTATGGACTGCGCTACCAAGGTATGTAAAACTTTCCAAGATCTCAATGTCCTCGCCACAACGCATACACAGACTGTACTGCTTCATTAGTAAGTCTCCAAACACCTGGAACTTGGTCTTGAGCCAGGAGACCTCAAGTCCCAAAGGCTTTGCCTCCTCGTTGTAGCGCCTCGAGAGCCATCACCAGACCTCCAGCGACTCAGCAAAAGATTTCTGCATATCGGCAAAAAAAAGATCAGGNGGGAAAGGGAAAAAGGGGAAAGGGGTAGGGAAGAAAGGGAAAGAAGTATGGAGGAAAAGAAGGGAGGGGAAAAAAAAAAAAAAGGAAGGAAGAGGAAAAAGGCCACGCCCTTACTCCATTAAAAGTAAACAAGTTCGTGATAAAAAAGGGAAAAAATAAACAGGGCTTTTGAAAAGGAAAATTTGTGAGTTATGTTTTTTTACCGATTTCTTTTTTCCACATTTTTGTCATTTTAAAATTTCTTAAAGTCACGTTCAGCCACGTCAGTTCTCAGTTTTCTTATTACCTCTTTCCTTATGCTTCTGCTTTGACGCACGCACGCACGCACGCACGCACGCACGCACGCACGCACCTAGACAAGTCAAAACAGGTGCATGAAAGAAAAAGTAAAGTAAAAAAACAATGTAAATAGAGCTTGAGGGAGAGAGAGAGAGGAGAGAGAAGAGAAAGAGAGAAGAGAGAGAGAGAGAGACGGGGGAGAGAGAGGGGAGAGAGAGAGAGGGGGAGAGAGAGAGAGGAGAGAGAGAGAGAGGGGAGAGAGAGAGATGAGAGAGAGAGAGAGATAGAGAGAAAAGAGAGAGAGAGAGAGGGGGATAGAGAGAGAGAGAGAGAGAGTTTTTCCTGCCTTTTTTACAACCATATTTTGGTTTACCTTACGAGTGTGTTTTGTACTTTTATTATTTAGTTCTTGTCAAAATTTTCAAGGAAACGAGAGAAAAAATAAGTTAATATCTATGAAAAATTTAGATTTTAAATCATTAATTGTAGTTTCGTGTTTTTTTTTTTTTTTTTTTTTTTAAATTTATTTATTTACATCTATTACAAAATTTATATAATATAATTACATATACATATGCACATACATACACATACCCATACATACACATAAAGCCAGTAATAAATGAGCGGGCATCAGCCCGCCGCTGTAGCCCCCAGCCACAGTCAGGTCACAGGTGGGCGGGGGTGAGGTCACCCCCGCTCCTTAGTGTTCATCGGGGGGGGGGGGCAGCACGCGCCACCTCCAGCAGTAGGTGCAAATTTTCTTTAACTGCCATACGAGGGCGGCCGCGCTTTCCGGGCCGACGCGCTGTCTGAGCCGCTCTGTAGGGGGTAGGAAAGCAGGTAGTGGATCAGGGGGTGGGGGGTCAAATGAGGACATTTGCTCACACGGCCGCTCCTCAAACCTGTCCCTCAGCTCATCCGGGGTTACGTAGCCAAGCGAAGTCGGTGTAGAACGACCTCCTCGGCTCGGGACAGCTGCTGGGCGGGGCGTAACGGCTCGTTGTTGTTCGTGGCTTGTTTGTGCCAGGCTGCCTGCCTCGATGTCTGCCCCAGCTGGCGATACTGTGCTCTGCGGCACAGATGGCAGCGCGTTGGCCAGTACCTTGGCCCCTTGGATGCTGGGTAAGACAGTCAAGGCCACCGCTGGATGTCTGGTGGCCTCCCGGGCCCCCTCATCGGCCCCCCTCGTTGCCACGGACGCCTATGTGGTGGGCACCCAGTTGAACCTTACGCAGCGCCCTGCGCGGCGAGGCCCCTGGATGTGGCCCAGGATGGCGGTGGTGAGCGCACGTTGTCCATCGGTTTGTGCGGGGCTGCCGTAGGACCTGCAGGGCAGACATGGAGTCGGTGTGAATCACCACAACCTCCTCCTGTCGGCCCAGGGCGTGCTGTAGGGCGCGCTCTATCGCCACCAGCTCCGTCTGCAGCGTGGAGCAAGGGTTTCGGGTGTCCTCCAGGACAGCACCTCACCGCCCGTAACCACCGCAGCACCTGTCGGCCTCCAGGGTAAAACGGAAGCCTTTGGTGTAGTAGATAGCGACCGCGACGCTGCTGGGAACATTGGCGTGCGCCACCGCCGCAGGGCGTGCTGCCTCAGCTCCTCCCGCGTGCACAACGCCTTCGCGGCCGGCAGTTTTGGCGATAATCACCTGGCGGGGAGAGGGCTGCCACGGTGGCGGAGCGGGCGTAGTTGACAGCGGGGCGGTAGGTCCGTCCAGCAAGCAGGTGGGTGTGGCCGGGGAGGAGGGGATGGCGGCGTCTGCCACCCTCTGCCAGCCAGGTGTTGCCCGGCGAAAGGTCACGTTGCTCCTGTGGCAAGACCCCGCACAGCCTGTCCCGCGCGACAGACTCCCTTGCCTGGCAGAGGGGTCTTGGCCACCCGACAGGCCACGATCTGTCGAACCCTGGTGGCTAGGGGCACCAAAGTGCCTCCGCCTGCCCTGACGCGGGGGTTTGCCCAGCGCGGGCCCCCCCGCAGGGTCCTCAAAGCTCGGTTCTGAAGGACTCTAACTTCCTCTGCTGAGTGAGCGATAACGAGACAAGCACGGGCGCGCTGTAGCCCACAAGGGCGCGCACAGTGTGCACGTAGAAGAGGAGCAGCACTGATGACGTGGCCCCGGCGTGTGTCCTCGTCATGGCCCCCATTTACGTTGAGGCCTGGTCTCAGCCCTCTCCCTCAGATACTTTACCTGAGTAGTGAAGTGGAGGCCCGGTCAAGCCACATTCCCAGGTACTGGAAGGCGTGGGTCCAAGCCAGCCTGATGCCCTATCTGTAGAGGACAGACCGGGGGGAGCAGCGGCCTTGAACACCATGGCCTTGGACTTTTCAAACCGATATTTGGACCCAGCTCTCTGCACTTGCAACTGGGCCAGGTCAAGGGCTTGCTGGGTCAGAGCCCCCCGGTCACCCCGGCCAGTGACGACCAGGACCAAGTCGTCGGCGTAGCTGAGAAGTGCCGTGCCCTCCCGGAAACGGCAGGCCGGGCCAGCTGCTCCATCAGGAGGTTGAAAAGGGTGGGGCTTAGGACCCCGCCCTGCGGCGTGCCATTCTCCAGCTCCCTGTAGCTGGATTTGCGCCCCTGGAACCTGACCCTGGCACGGCGGTGCCAGAGGTAATCCTCAATCCAGGCGAGGAGTCTGCCCCGCACGCCCCGCCGCACCAGCGCGGCCAGGATGGCGTGGGCGTTGGCCAGCTTAAACGCCTTCTCCAGGTCAAGGAAGACGGCGACAGCAGGGTGGTTGTCGATTTGGGCCAGGAGGGCCATGACGCTGTTGGAGGTGCCCACCCCTGTGGTGAAGCCGAAGATGTGTGGGTGGAGGTCTCCCAGGCGCCACAGGAGGCGGGTCAGCACCATCTCTCCGCCGTCTTGGCCGTGCAGCTCATCAGGGAGATTGGGCGCGGCTTGGTGGGTTCCCTGGGCTTAGGGACGTGTGTTGATCAAAGTGAATTTTGTTCATATTATTGATTGCTTTTTACATTCACCTTATTCGTTGTTTAATGGTAATTATTTAGTCTCTCTTTTATGCCCTGTTTCCATTAAATTAAATTAAATTCTCAATTCTCTCAATTCTCAATTAATTTCAATTCTCGTCAATCCATTCTTTCTACTTCTTTTTCTTATTCCATCTTCGTTATTTTCATTATTTTTTTATATTCCTTGCTTACTCTTCTTCGCCACTTCCTCTCTTCCTTATTTGCTTTTCCTTTATTTTCCTTCATTCTGTTTTCTCTTCATCAATCAATCAATCATTTGGGGCATACGCCGGGGGGCGCGTCGCCTCGCCCACCCTACGACGCCACTCCCGGGGGTCACCACGCGCGAGTTCCCATGCAGGCTCCTTTCCCATACCAAGCAGCTCTCGACAAGAAACATCAACTTGCCCCAGCCATGAGCCTTGTGGGCGCCCCCTTGGCCTCCTCCACGCCGGATTGTCTCTTACAGATACAACCCGATGAGAAGGATCGGTTTCAGGGTAGCGTGCCACATGCCCATATAGCCGAAGTTGGCGCTGACGGACTATGCAGGTAATAGGCCTCGATTCAGTCTCACGGTGCAATCGCTGATTTGACACGTAATCATCCCAGCGATACCCCATGATTCTGCGAAGACACTTATTACCAAAGGCATTGATTCGTCTCTTCAAGTCACTATTTAGTGTCCATGTCGCACAACCATACAGTAAGACAGGGATCACAAGCGACTTGAAGATCCGGATCTTTGTCCTCCTGCACAGGTACCGACAACGCCAAATACTCCCGCTGAGCGAGTCCATAACACCGTGGGCTATGCCAATCCGCCGTAAGACTTCTTGACGTGACCCGCCGTCATTATGGACTGCGCTACCAAGGTATGTAAAACTTTCCAAGATCTCAATGTCCTCGCCACACGCATACACAGACTGTACTGCTTCATCTAGTAAGTCTCCAAACACCTGGAACTTGGTCTTGAGCCAGGAGACCTCAAGTCCCAAAGGCTTTGCCTCCTCGTGTAGCGCCTCGAGAGCCATCACCAGGACCTCCAGCGACTCAGCAAAGATTACTGCATCATCGGCAAAAACAAGATCAGTGATCTTGGTGTTGCCGACGGATGCTCCACAATCACTTTGACCTACAACCTAGTCCAATACCCAGTCCATACAAGCGTTGAAAAGTGATGGGGCAAGGACGCACCCTTGCCTCACTCCTGTATTCACAGGAAAGAAGCCGGATACACCTGCCCCACACTTCACAGCACTCTCAGTCCCAGAATACAAACCAGTTATCAAACCAATAGTCCCTGCAGGAATCCCTCGAAGTCGCAGAAGATCCCAGAGTGACTCACGATGCACTGAGTCAAACGCCTTCTTGAGATCAACATAGGCTGCAAGCATCCCCTGTCGAAACTCACGTCGGCGTTCCACCAGGACACGAAGCGCTAGGATACGGTCCGTTGTTGACTTACCAGGCGTGAACCCAGACTGCTGAGGTCTCTGACGCTTCACCAGATGACTGCGAATCCGTGTCAGCAATAGATGGGCAAGCACCTTGCCTGGTACGCTGAGCAGTGTAATACCGCGGTAATTGTTGCAGTCCTGACGGTCCCCTTTCCCTTTCCAGATAGGGACGACCAGCCCCCTTTTCCAGTCAGGAGGAATGGTACCTGATTGCCACACGGCAGTCAGGACAGCATGCAACCCGTGGATCATGGCCTCACCCCCAGCTTTGAGGAGCTCCGCACTGATATTACAAACACCAGCTGCCTTTCCACCCCTCAACTTTGCTACAGCCTCTCTGACTTCGTCAAGAAGTGCAGAGAGACTTCATCAATGATTATTCCAATTACTTTTCTTTTCTTCTTTACCATATAGTGGGGCGGTTTACCTAGGATATTCAAACCTATTGTGGATATTTTGATAAAAGCACCAATTTTGGCACAGAGGTAGACCAATATATTATAAATAAATTTGGATGTGGAGCCATCGCCCAACTGCCCCCTGGCGGCCATGGCGGCCATTTTCCAAAATGGCCGCCATGTGGCTGCCGAGGAAGACTTATCCCTAGGTGAATGAGATGTACTGAGTAAATGTGCATAAAAAAATTATTGTTTTGAATCTGCAATGTTGTGCAAACATTATGTTGCGTGTTGTTGCTAATGTAGGGTAGCACTTAACAACAAAGAAAGGTGCCCATGTGTTTTTAGAATCATATCTTATTATCGATTTCTTGAATTATTCATAGATTAACATAACAGCCATGACAAACATCTCTCAATTGAACATGTCCTAATTCACTTGGATTCTGAGTGCTCCTTTCATACAACTTTGTCATTTTCCATTTCCAGAACAATGTCGAAGAGCTTCAAACTCGTTGAGCCTCGTGGTGCAGAAGCAGCTCCGTCTACCTCCGCCCAGCCAGCAATAGAGACAGACTGGTCATTATGCTTCATATGCCAAGAAACGACGCCAGAGTCGCTGACAAGTCCATCCCAGAATACACGCCAAGACAAGGGGAGCATTCTCGCTGGACATCTGAGAAGGTTCAATGAGCTTGGATTGCTCCCCAACTCTTTTCTGTTGAGCCGAATAGATGAAGGCAGTGGCGTTGAAGCAGCATTGAGCGCCAACAATGCACGATACCACAAGACCTGCAGGCTGAGGTATAACAAGACCAAGTTAGACAGAGCTGAGAAGAGGCACCTGAAAATAGGCGCCGACGAAGAAGAGGAAGTTATTGCCCGCAAGCGAACTCGATATCTGTCACGACCATCAAGTACTGAGACGAAACACCAAGAAGTGAATGCTTCTTCTGCGGAGAAGCTCCTGGTAGTGCTGGTCTTCATGAAGCTGCGACATTCCAACTGGACTCGCGTGTCAGGTCGTGCGCACTGATTCTGGACAACATGGACCTCCTGACGCACTGAACGCTGGGGACATGGTTGCACAGGAGGCCAAGTACCACCAAAATTGTCTCCTGAACCTGTACAATCGCGCACGGAAGATTAAGGAATGGCGGGCAAAGGTACAGACGATGACCACGCAATAGCAGGACTTGCTTTCGCAGAGCTGGTGGTGTTTATTGAAGAAGCTCACATGGATGACGAGACGTCTCCGGTCTCCAAACTTGCTGACCTGGCGCAGTTATACACGTCAAGGATGGAACAGCTGGGAGTCAAACATGAGGGCAGGGTGCACACGACCCGTCTTAAGCAGAGACTGCTTGCTCACTTTCCTAACATGTGTGCACAGCACCAGGGGCGCGATGTCCTGCTTGCAATCAATGAAGACCTCGGCGATGCCCTGGCAAAGGCTTGTGAACTGGACAGAGACCTTGATGCTGTCCACCTGGCGCGTGCTGCCCAAATTGTGAGACGCCACATCATCGGAGATGCCAAGGTGTTCAACGGGTTTCCAGCAGGATGCCAACAGGACTCCGTGCCACCCATGCTGCTTGCCTTGGTCACTATGATCTTGAAGGTCCCAGTATCAAGCACCAGAATGAAAGCACAACACCAGCGGCACTGAGCATCGCCCAGCTCCTCAAGTTCAACAGCGTTATGCACCGACGGGCCGCCACAGGCAGTACGCCTCGCCCAGTCAGGCACGCCACCACGCAGGCGACGGCAGTTCCAACCTACATCGGCCTAATGCTACATGCACACACGCGCAAGAGGGAGCTCGTCGACAGGCTGGCACACATGGGGATTTCTATCTCCTATGATCGGGTCCTGTCCCTTTCCACACAGCTGGGGAACAGTGCCTGCCGCCTCTACCACCAGGAGCAGGTAGTCTGCCCTCCCAAGATGAGAAGCAGAGTCTTCACGACTGCCGCGGTAGACAATATCGACCACAACCTAAGTTCCACCACAGCAAAACAGTCATTCCATGGGACTGCTATTTCCCTCATGCAACACCCTGCGGTCCCTGGGGCCGGCATTGACCGCAGCATCATCATCCTCGGAGGGCCGAACGAAAGAGGCCTCAAAACAGTTGACCGTTTGCCGCACTACTATACAGATGTCCCATCCGTCGGCAGCATCAAGAACACCCCCGTGCCGGGCAACAACTTCCTCTTCTTCGTCGGCGCCTATTTTCAGGTGCCTCTTCTCAGCTCTGTCTAACTTGGTCTTGTTATACCTCAGCCTGCAGGTCTTGTGGTATCGTGCATTGTTGGCGCTCAATGCTGCTTCAACGCCACTGCCTTCATCTATTCGGCTCAACAGAAAAGAGTTGGGGAGCAATCCAAGCTCATTGAACCTTCTCAGATGTCCAGCGAGAATGCTCCCCTTGTCTTGGCGTGTATTCTGGGATGGACTTGTCAGCGACTCTGGCGTCGTTTCTTGGCATATGAAGCATAATGACCAGTCTGTCTCTATTGCTGGCTGGGCGGAGGTAGACGGAGCTGCTTCTGCACCACGAGGCTCAACGAGTTTGAAGCTCTTCGACATTGTTCTGGAAATGGAAAATGACAAAGTTGTATGAAAGGAGCACTCAGAATCCAAGTGAATTAGGACATGTTCAATTGAGAGATGTTTGTCATGGTTGTTATGCTAATCTATGAATAATTCAAGAAATCGACAATAAGATATGATTCTAAAAACACATGGACACCTTTCTTTGTTGTTAAGTGCTACCCTACATTAGCAACAACACGCAACATAATGTTTGCACAACATTGCAGATTCAAAACAATAATTTTGTTATGCACATTTACTCAGTACATCTCATTCACCTAGGGATAAGTCTTCCTCGGCAGCCACATGGCGGAAATTTTGGAAAATGGCCGCCATGGCCGCCAGGGGGCAGTTGGGCGATGGCTCCACATCCAAATTTGTTCATAATATATTGGTCTACCTCTGTGCCAAAATTGGTGCTTTTATAAAAAAATGCACAATAGGTTAGCTTACCCGCTGTACTAATATCAATTATGTACTTTTTATTGGTCTCATTCTTTTTTCTTTCTATCAATATTTTTATTTCTTGTTCGTCTTATCATTCCATTCATATTCTAGTTTTTATTTATATGTTTCACCGTCTCTCTCTCTCTCTCTCTCTCTCTCTCTCTCTCTCTCTCTCTCTCTCTCTCTCTCTCTCTCTCTCTCTCTCTCTCTCTCTCTGATCACCCAATTTTTCTTTTTCTAAATAATTACTTTCCAATAAGGAAGCTCAGCCGAGGTACATTATTTCCTGCAAACTATTTATCTTATATTTTCTTTCTTCTTACCTTTTCTTCCCTTCTTCTAATACTTCCTTCATCACTCTTTCTTCTCCCTCCTCCATTTCTTTACCTTTCTCAATTACTTCCTTCCTATGTCTTCCTTTCCTCTCGCCCTCCCTTCCTCCTTTCTTTATCTTACTCAATTACTACTATTTACTTCTCGTTTTTCGTATGTTTATATAATTCAAACTTGACATTTTATATACTTTCACTTTTGTCTCTTTCCTTTCTTGCTTACACAGATAGGATGGAATAAATGAAAGGAACGGAATTATGTGAAAATTATAATGGTGTATGTTTCTCGCAAATTTTCTCATTAATTTCCTTGTCATTTATTTGGAGCGGTAAATATATATAACATAAGAAGATAATAGGATAAAGATATAAGAAGAAAAAGGATAAAGAGCAAAGGAGAAGAGTCAGTAATTCCTTCCTTTTCCTTCTCATTTCCCTTTCACTTAATTCTCACCTCTTTTATCCATGTTCTTATCACAATCATTTTACCATTTTTTTGAGATGAAGGAAAAAAGTGATGCGTGCGTGTAAGGTGGAAAAAGTAGACGGAGGAGGAGGAGAGAAGGAGAAAAGAAGGAAAGGAAGAGAAGAAAATGAAGAAAATAATAAAGTATAAGGAGGAGGTTGGCACATTGGCTCGCGATATAAGAGGGAAGGGAAGGGAAGGAAGGTAGGGAGGAGGGAAGAGAAGGAGGTAGAGAGGGGGAAGCACCTCCTTGTCAGTATATTGGTAAAGTTTGCTACATAATCTTCGCTCTTTGTTTACTGACCTGAACTTTCTGTTTTTTTTCTCTCCCTCTCTTTCTGTTACTTCCTCATTATCATGTTTTCTCTTCATCTTACATTCTTCTCTTCCTCATCTGTCATTTTTTCATCGCGCATTTTTTTCCTTTTCTCTCAACTTTCTTCCTGGTCTTTTCCTTTCCTCAACTTCGATTTATTTATCTTTTTTGCCCCTTTCTCCTTATCTTTCAACTATTACATTTTCTTTCCATTCTCTATATAAAATAAGTCTATATTCTTACTTTATTTCTCAATTTCCTCTCATTTCCTTTTCCTCCTCCGTTCACGTAAGTTATTCCGATCCTCCTCCTCCTCTTTTATACCGTATCTCTTTCCTTAGTTTCCTATCTCTCTCCTTATCTCTTTTGCTTACATCTCCTCCTCCTCCTCCTCCTCCTCCTCTTCCTCTTCCTCTTCCTCTTCCTCTTCCTCATCCTCATCCTCATCCTCCTCCTGTTTTATTAGCATACGTTGTTGCCGAAACGCCAGATATCGTTAGTATCACTGAGAGTTGTTCCAACGCCATAGATAAACATTTATTATCTGAAATAGCCATTCCGGGCTATAAGACATTCCTTAATTGTCGTACGCATAAAGCAGGTGGAGGTGTCATTCTTTACATTAAAGATAATTTGCAAGCAATCGAAATCGATAAAGTAAATAAAGATCATTATGACTCAGTCTACGCAAAGATTAAGCTAAACGGTAAATTGCTAGCTATTGGGACAATATATTGACCTCCCAAATCAAATGCGGAAGTAGATTGCCTCCTGTATGACGAGAAAAAGTCGGTTGTCAACAATAATAACGATGCAATTATATGTGGAGATTTTAACCTACCTCGTATAAATTGGAATAATAATTCTGCTGATAGAGAAGGTATGCGATTGCTTGATATGGTAAACGAATTGTATTTAAATCAGGTGGTCCGTGACCCTACAAGGGAAAATAGTATCCTAGATTTAGTTTTCACTACCGACATTGATCTGATTGATTACTGCGATATAGGTGAACATTTGGCAAACAGTGATCACAGGTTAATCAGATGCGGCATAAATTGCAATGTAGATATCACAGAAAATCGGTTATAAGTTCCCAATTATAGTAAAGCAGATTTCACGAAGATCAGCAGGGTACTAAGCGAAGTTGATTGGATTGACCTACTAAATGGTAATAACGCCGAAAACATGTGTAATTTATTCACAAATAAACTCCAATCGGTGGTTGAAAAACATGTTCCCATGGTAAGAAAACGTTTGAATAACAGAAACATACCCTGTTTGGGTGACTAATGAGATCAACAAATCATTGGCAGTAAGCGCCGAGCGTATAAAGTGTGAGGGCGGGACAG
>JACEEZ010004107.1:35000-44933 GCA_016584305.1 Chionoecetes opilio | reverse complement strand
CACTCCCTTCCACCCCCCTCTTTTTCTTACTGTCGTTGAAGATTTATTTATGGGCCCAGCAGTCTATCCCCCCCCCCCTCTCTCTCTCTCTCTCTCGTAAGGGCCAAGAACATAACACAAGCCTTCCAAACAACGCCCTGGCTGCCAACTTCTTATACAAACAAACATACGTTAAACAAGACCCACACGCACCCCACGCACGCACGCACGCACACCCCCACCCCCACCACCACACACACACCCCCAAAACACACACACACACACACACACACCACGCACACACACACGCACACACACACACACATGTAACATAACTACCTTTGTTACTTTTATCAATAATTTATCTATCGCATCTTTTCGTTTCCTAATCTTCTCTCCTATTCTTGCATTGTCAAATCTCTCTCTCTCTCCTTCTCTCCCCTCTCTTTTTCTCTCTCTCTCTTCTCTCTCTCTCTCTCTCTCTTTCCTTATTTTTGTCTTTTTTTTATTTAAACATACATATACAATTATACATGAAGCCCAAAGGTGCACTGTCGTGTGCTACCTATCTTAAGGGCAAGTAAATATAGCTATATACATATAAATACAGACCTAAAAAACTAACATTATATACATATAAGCATCACTAAAGTGTTTGTTATGGCACTGTTGCTGTCACTAGTGTCAAGTATCACTAGCGTCAGCGGGGTGGGCTTCGGCAGTCTCCACCGATTGGCCGCCAACTTTACACTTTGTGTGTTCATCTCCTGGATGTGAGGGACAGCGGCCGTGAAAATGTTCCACATCCTGGAGACGTGGCCCTAAAAGGTGCGTTGGTGCTGGCTGGCACGGGAACGCGGCACCTCCACTGCATCATCACTGGTAAGCACCGTTCTCGTGCTTCGCGTGGCGATTCTCGGAGGCTGTCGTAACCCAGCCAGGTGTGGCACTCCCTGCACCTGTGCCTTGTGGGGAAAACCACAAGCGCCGCGGCGTCCCTGCGGTGGGTTTCCCGTGAGTCGAGAGGACTCACCGGCTCGAACTGGGCTGGTGGGTCTGGGGGGTCTGCAGCATCGACCAGTCGCAGGGCTCGACGCTGGATGCTGTCCAGCCTCCTAGTGTGCAAGGCTGCACACGACATCCAGGAGAGGGCGGCGTACTCTAAGTAAGACCGTATCTGGGTCTTGTAGAGCAAGAGCTTCTCTCCCCTGTCGAGGAAGCTGGCTACCCTTCGCAAGTCTAGCAGACAGCTCTCTAGAGACCTTGTGAGAGGCCTTTTTAGCAATGTGTTTGATGTGGCCGTCAAACCTTAGTCTCGGTCCACCTCTACTCCCAGGGAAACCTTTACGGCTTCCTGGAGTGGGAGAGGAAACGCCACCAAACCCCGCAAACCTCCCTTCCACTGCTGGTCCGGCAGCGGGGGACCCAGAAAAAACCACCCTTGCCTGTGTCTTTCTCCGGAGCAAAGGTCCCCTGCCAAACGTGTACCCCACTTTGTAAACACCCCTGTGATTGATCCATCAGCACACGCCACAGCTGTCGTGGGTAGGAACAGGGGAGAGTACAGTCATCAAGTAAGGGGATGCTGGCAGCTGCCGGAGAAGAATCGTCCACGTAGATTTTCCCCCAAGGACGGGCCCCAGCACAGAGCCCTGGGGATGATTTTTCCACGGCAGGGACCAGAGGCCTCCCCGTTGACGACGCCCTGGAGGGTTCTTCCCTCAGGTAGTTCCCCAGGACGCAGGAGGTCCCCCTGGAGCCCTTTTTCTCGGGGTTTTTTGAGAAGGCCTCCCGGGCCCAAAACCCTGTCAAAGGCACCCGCAGCAAGGGCCACCACGACAGTGTCCCGGGCCCTCATCCCGGGCGTCCTGCCCGTTTCGGGTTAGGAAACCTCAGAGGTCAGGGGTGGACCCCGTCCAGGTTGAACCCAAATGTTGGTCCCAAGGAGGGAGTTGTCGCTGAGGTGACAAACCCCCCCCCTCTCTCCCCCTCTTCCTCTCTCTCTCTCTCTCTCTCTCTCTTCTTCCCTTTTTCCCCCCGGAGGGTAAATACAAAAACTTATTTGTTTATATTTGACAGACAATTTGGTGAGAGAGAGGAGAGAGAGAGAGAGAGGGAGAGAGGGGAGAGAGAAGAGGAAAAAGAGAGAGGGGGAGAAGAGAGAGAGAGAGAGGAGAGAGAGAGGAGAAGGGAAAAGAAGGGGGAGAGATGAGAGAGAGAGAGAGAGGAGGGTTTTATTTTTTTACGCTCTTTTGGTCTGTATGGACAAGGCTTAACTTTGTTTATGTTTCTATTTGTGTGTCTATTCACAAACAATAAGAAAAAAGAAAGAAAACTAAGAGAAATAATCTATATTGTACTGTGTGTGTGTGTGTGTGTGTGTGTGTGTGGTGTGTGTGGGGTTGTTTTGTGTGTGTGTGTTGTGGGTGTGTTTTGGTGTGTGTGTGTGTGTGTGTGTTGTGTTTAAAGTCTGCTGATCTTAAACTATAAATATTTGGCTAACTATACTATTTCTATTTTTTTTTTCTCCATCTATTCGTTTTCCTTCCTCTCTTCCCTCCTTCTTTGCACGCTCTCAGATATTCTTTCACTCCTAATTTACTCCATAACTAACTTAATGTCGTTTTTCCCTATCCCTCCCAGTCTTACCTCCGATCATTTTTTTTTCTCTCTCTTCTCTCTCTCTCTCTCTCTCTCTCTTCCTCTCTCTCTCTCTCCTCTCTCTCTCTCTCTCTCTCTCTTCTCTCTCTCTCTCTCTCTCACACGCTATATATTTCCCCTACTCCTTTTTCTCCTCCTATTTCTATATCACTCCTCCCTCCTTCTCCTTCCTTCCTTCCTTCCTTCCCTTCTTCCTTCCTTCCATCCTTCCCTTCCACCCTCCTTCCTTCTTTCCTTCCTTCCTTCCTTCCTTCCTTCCTTCCTTCCTTCCTTCCTTCCTTCCTTCCTTCCTTTCTCCCTTCCTCCTTCCTTCCTTCCTTCCTTTCCCTTTCCCTTCTCCTCTTCCTCCCCTTTCCCTTCCTTTCCCTTTCCTCCTTCCTTCCTTCCCTCCTTCAGGTTCACAGGAGGCACTTCACGCTGTCTCCTCCTCGCTGGCATCATCCCAGAGACGCCCTCGGGTGGCAGTCGCCCCTCCTCCTCCTGCGGACTGCGATTCTAGAGATTACAATGACGTAAAGCGTCGTTGCAAAGGATTAATTAAGTCTATAAAGCGCGAGTAAGAAGAAAAAATTGCAAAGGAATCCAAATCAAACCCGAAAAGGTTCTTTCAATACGTTCGAAGTAAAAAAAACGTCAAAACATGTATTGGGCCACTGAAAGATAAGAATAACATCTTTGGTAAATGATAATAAGAGTATGGCGTCCGTACTCAATGATTACTTTAATGCGATTTTTATTAAAGAAGACGAAGCTCCATTACCAGAACCAGTAAACATGTTTGCAGGACTCGAAAGTGATAGATTGGTAATAGGAGAGATAACAGTAGACGAAATATCAAAGTATTTGCAGAAACTTGGCCCAGCAAAATCCGTGGAGGTGGACGAAATCTCGCCAAGATTACTTCGCGAATGTCACAGTCAACTTTCGCTCCCATTAAAGATTATTTTCAATAAATCGCTAATGGACAAAAATATTCCTGAAAATTTGCAAATGTTACACCGATATTTAAGAAAGGGAGTAAGAGCCTCGCAAGTAATTATCGTCCAATTAGTCTAACGTCTGTAATTGTTAAGCTATTTGAGAAAATATTGCGGGATAAAATAGTGTCTTTTCTCGATGAAAATAACTCAATATTAAACTCCCAGCATGGATTTCGAAATAAGAGATCCTGCTTAACAAACCTACTGGATTTTTTTAATGTCATTTATTCAAACTGGGACGCTAAAATTCCCTCGGATATAATATACCTTGATTTTCAGAAAGCCTTCGATACAGTTCCCCATAAGCGACTTTTGACCAAGCTAAGGGCACATGGCTTAGGAGAGCAGTTATTTTCATGGATTGGCGATTGGCTTTCAAATCGTAAACAACGGGTAGTAATAAATGGCGAGGCATCTGATTGGTTAGATGTCACTAGTGGGGTGCCTCAGGGCTCGGTCTTGGGTCCTACTCTTTTTCTGATATATATCAACGATCTGGACTGCGGACTTGTATCTAAAATATCGAAATTTGCAGATGACACCAAATTAGGTGGTAAAGAATATACTAGAGAAAACTGCAAACTCATACAACGTGATCTCGACAAACTATCAGATTGGAGTGATAAATGGCTATTAAAATTCAATTCTGATATATGTAAAGTAATGCATATAGGCAGCGATAACCTCAAATATAACTATCAAATGCAAAATAAATCGTTAACTGAAGTACAGCAGGAAAAGGATTTAGGTGTCATCATCAGTAATGATCTTAAAACCAGTACGCATTGCCTAGCTGTCAGTAAAAAGGCAAATATGATGTTGGGCTTCATTAAACGCAACTTTGAACATAAAACTCCGAAAGTAATGACACGATTATACACTTCTTTGGTTAGGCCGCACTTAGAATATGCCGTTCAATTCTCGTCGCCTTGTTTCATAAAAGATCAAGCCAAATTGGAACCAGTTCAAAGAAGAGCAACCAAACTAATACCATCTCTGCGAAATTCATTTTATGAAGAGAGACTGCGGAAACTTAATATGTTTTCCCTAAAGGATCGTAGAATCCGTGAAGACTTGATAGAAACCTTTAAGTTCCTAAAAGGATTTGATGTCATTAATCAAGAGAACCTATTCGAGCTTTCTCCTCAAGTGACAACAAGAAATAACGGTTTCAAACTGAACGGTAAACGTTGCATCACTGATCTCCGTAAAAATTATTTCAATGTTAGAGTTGTTGATCGATGGAACAAATTACCAGCAAATGTTGTCGATGCCAGCACATTAACTTCATTTAAAAACAGACTTGACGCGCACTGTAAAGTAAATGGGTATTGATATTGCCCTGCGAATTCATAATATAGTCCCCCGGATCGTTTATAGTAGGGCAGCTTAGCACCGAATTTCAAATGGATGGGGACATGCCGGATAAAAGCACCAAAATTTTATCAGGCAATCTTCAGGGTCCCCGCTATGATTCTATAACCGGCGCCAAGCGGTAGGACCACTCTTATTTGAAATTTTTCATTATTGTGAAAAAAAAAAAGTTTTTTTATTGCAGAAATGAGAAATATAGTCTTTTCCGATCATTTTGGTGTAATTGTTTTTAAAATCGAACATCTAGAAGTATTTTAAAACAATATTTGAAAATTAGGTGTCTCGGGTGCATTTCCTCAATTTTTTTTAAACGTTCTAATTAACGTAGGTCACCCGGGTATTCAAAAACACAATTTTCGTTATCATTTTTATTTCGTAATCGCGTGGTCGAGTAGCGGTTAACATAGTGAATCGCGTAGTCTAATTAATTCGGAGCCTGCCCTTAACACATACGAAAATCAAGAAAAATGGATACTCTTTCAGACCGTGCGTATATTCACCCAACATGGTGCAAAATTACTTCTCGGCTAAGCTATTCACATTGGCAGCTGCATAGTTCGGTGCACTTCCACTGCGCCTTCTTGCATGAGCATCGTCCT
Source organism: Chionoecetes opilio (assembly GCA_016584305.1). Classification (NCBI taxonomy): domain Eukaryota; kingdom Metazoa; phylum Arthropoda; class Malacostraca; order Decapoda; family Majidae; genus Chionoecetes; species Chionoecetes opilio. The sequence continues at coordinate 39,340 of JACEEZ010004107.1, read as the reverse complement.
CCGCACGTGGCGCTTTTGCAGCCACACTTGACCAGTTCGCTGCAGGCCTGAGATGCTACAGGCAGGTTGGACCACCACAGGACGCCAGGTCTTCGTTGCACTCTCTAGAGTCCATCCAAAGCCCTCTGGGGTTGGAGGCTTCTGCTCACATTGATCACTGGTTGCCCAGATTCCAACTTGGTAGACTGCGCGCAGTGTGTGCTGCAGAAGGGCTTCTTGCGTTGGGGGAATCTTTTCCATTGGCCTGTTCTTCTGTGAAAAGAGTTCCCTACGTGCCTCGTTCACAGAGTCCAAGTTGCTCGTCTTATTGTAGATGATCACGGTGAAGCGCTCGAGCAACTGGAATTGCTTGCAGTTCACTGTCACAGTCATGTAAGGGTGATTCATGAAGTTGTTGAAGGCCTCCGTCACCTCCACGTAGGCATTCCAAGCCTCCCATGCTGATTTCTTCCCTTTGCCGAAGAAAGCGGAAGTTGTGTCGCAGCCCGTGAAACTGTGGAACATAGGCAATGCCGTTGACCTATCTTTTCCCAGAGCATGGCATATGGCATTGATATCCAGGTACATGAAGTTCTTTCCAGTTCCAAATGCTACCCAGATGGCTGCCATCTGATGCTGGCTGGTCAGGGAATGGTACTTTCCTATCAGTATGGCAACGACGTCTGTGTCGACAGTGCGTACCAAACAGTTGGTGCATCCCTTGTCCAGCGCATCTTTCAGGTGAACAACAATCCTTGTATCGGCCTCTTCGTGGTCACATCGTGGCATGGAGTGGTCTGAACCTCTGCTGATTACATTTGTGCCTGATGTTATGAAGACCCCCTTTCCGTCTGGCCAGTCACTGGAGCCGACTTTGTCTGAAAGGAACTGGAAAAGCTCCTCCTTGTTTGTGGGATCCCGGAGGAAGTCGGGCCAGTTGCTGGGCACCTTCGTTGGACCACCGACCTTTCTTCGTACACCTTTCCCCCTTTTCTCTCTAGTGACTCCTTGATACTGCTGGCAATGTAGCTGTCCCAGACCACATCGACTCTTCTGCAGGATTCAAGAAGCTTCAGGATGTGGGGGATGAAGACCTCATTAGCGTAGTCATTGAATGTGGTAACATTAGTAAGAGGAAGCAGATACACCACAGCAGCACCGTCGAGTATTCTTGCATCCAGAAACGGCGGGGGTTCCTTCTGAGAGTTTTGTGTTTCTTCCACAAGGATACCAATGAGGTCTGACTTCTTTCCTTGGCGCAGTGTTCCTCTTTCAGATAGAGAAGGGGGGTGCGGATGATTTTCATGTTGGAAGAAGGTTCCCATATCTGTATCCCTGTTCTGAGCAACTATGTACAGACGAGAGAAGAGGGACACATCATCTTTCAACAGGGAAACACCATCTGACTGCTTCCTCTTCCCCTTGGATGATGATCTGAAGAGAGGCAATGAGTTCCTCTTCACAGGCTCATGGATGGACTGCCTTCGTTCAGTGATGATAGCCTCGTTGTAGCTGTCGTACTGAGCCTGTCCCACTTCTTCTATGGTTTGCACAGTGTTGGCCACAGATTCTCCAATCACACGCCGCGTGTCGAGTGCAATCAGCTCGCTTCCTTCCTCTAGGAACGGGTTGCTCATCTCGTTGATAACTTGAATAAGGCCCAGTGTTTGCTCGTGAAATGTATATAGCAGATATATAGCATATAGCAGATATGATTACAACATATAGCAGATTTAATATAATATGCATCTAATTAAATAAAAAAATCTAAATGTCCATTGTGCATGCATCTTGCTGTTCGGATCGTTTGGCGCCGGTTCTAGAATTGAAGCTTAGATGCTGAGGAAATGCACCCGAGACACCTAATTTTCAAATATTGTTTTAAAATACTTCTAGATGTTCGATTTTAAAAACAATTACACCAAAATGATCGGAAAAGACTATATTTCTCATTTCTGCAATAAAAAAAACATTTTTTTCCCAAAAACAAAAAAAAAAAAAAAATTCCCAAAATTTTCAAAAAAAATTTCACATATAATGAAAAATTTCAAATAAGAGTGGTCCTACCGCTTGGCGCCGGTTATAAAATCATAGCTGGGACCCTGAAGATTGCGTGATAAAATTTTGGTGCTTTTATCCGGCATGTCCCCATCCACTACCTAAGCTGCCCCACTATTAGTGTTAGTGGTAGTTGTAGTTAGCATGTTTCGTATCCTATCATTCTTCACTACGAAACTTCCATGTTCCTATCTTCTTTAGGGACATGGTATCATTTTCCAACTGTCCTCTTACATGTAGTTGATAGTTAGTAGTATGTAGTACAACAGATACCCTAGTTATGGGCCAATAGGTCTCCTGGTGTCTGTTATTCCTATGTATTCCTATGCATTCCTCCTCCTCCTCCTTCTTCCCCTTCTGCTTATATACAATCTCTCCAACCTTCCTCATCTTTGGCTTTTCTCAAGGGTTACTCTCTCGTCACTCCTTCAGGTTTCTACGTATAACTCTCTCTCTCTCTCTCTCTCTCTCTCTCTCTCTCTCTCTCTCTCTCTCTCTCTCTCTCTCTCTCTCTCTCTCTCTCTCTCTCTCTCTCTCTTGGCCTTGCCCATCATCCCTTCATACTCCATATTCTTGATTTTTTTCTATGTTTCTTCCATAATTTCTCGCATTAATTTACGATCCAACTCGACTTACGATCAAATTTACGATCCAACGATCTTAACTTACTATCAATTCTATATATGAGCCCCTTACCTCACTCGTATTGCCTTATATGGCGCGTATTTTCATAGTATTTCTTGCATTGATGGTATCTTTGCATGGACTATTAAGCAATCTATAGAATGTACTCTCTCTCTCTCTCTCTCTCTCTCTCTCTCTCTCTCTCTCTCTCTCTCTCTCTCTCTCTCTCTCTCTCTCTCTCTCTCTCAGAACCAGGTGTGGGAAAGGTAAGGAAGAGAGAGGGTACTTAAGACCTCCAATAGGTAGCCCTCTTAAGGCACCTATACCTGCCTCTCCTAATTGATTTTCGCCCCTCCTCCACACACCTTGCCGACGCCGTGGGGGAGTGAAGGGTGGGAATATATAACACATGAAGAAGCAAAAGATGAAAGGAAGGAAGGATAAAAGGAGAGGAGTGATGGAGGTTATGGTTAAATTGTGATAAGGGAGAGAGAAAATAGCATAGCATAGCATAGAGGCGTCTGGGTGCGATAAATACGGTGTGACGGTATAGAAGATCCGCTGTTATTAACTCCTTCACGCCCAGATCTTTCCTTTGCTATAAAAAAATGTATGTTGTAGAGCCATAAAATCACGAAAAGTAACTGAATATACCAAATTAGTTTGTCGACAAGGATACTTAACAGGTCATATCTATAAAATATTGCTTATATTCACTAAAAACCGTCTAATAGTACCCACATTACTATGGAAATTACGTTCTGGGCCTCAAGGGGTTAAGGTTGGTCCAGCGCATGCGCAGAACTCGGTGGATGTAAACAAAACAGACGACGCGGGCTCTTACTCGTACCAAATATCACGCTCTAGGACTTTATTTTTGGTTATTTTATGTTAGTTAAATTATATTAGGTTTGGCTAGGTAGGTAAGATTAGGCTAGATTTAAAAACACCAATTTCTGCGCATGCGTAGGACCAAAGAAAAGGAATGGGAATGCAAGAAGAGGAGACCAGACATATATACATGATGAAAAACATATCTCACAAAAAATTACAATAGATTTAACTGAGGTAGGCTATAGGTAGCTAATACAAAAACATTTTCATTAATTAAATCACCTTTACTTTTTTCCCAGCTTCAAGCCCCACCCCCTCTCTCTCTCTCTCTCTCTCTCACACACACACACACACACACACACACAACACATACAGATAGACAGTAACATAAGAGAGAAATAAACGAAACTGGATAAACTGCAGGCATGGAGTAAAGTGAGGTAGAAAAGACAAATAGAGACAGGCAGGAGCAGGAATGTGATAAAAGCCAAACCACTTTGTTATCTGCCAGGGAAACAAAGGAACACTACATCTCTACGTGCCTGGCAGAGAGGAGAGGAGAGGTATGTGGAAGGAAAGGAGAGGAAATGTGAAATAGTGAAGGGGAATGGTGGATAAAATGAATAAAAACCATGAATAAGAGAGAAGGGAGACGAGGCAGGAAAGGAATAGGAGGAAGAATAGGAAGAAAAGGAAATGAGGGAATGGGGATAAAATAAAAAAAGAAAGCAGAAAAAGGAAGACGGAATAGTAGATAAATATATTATAATAGAGGAACAGATGTTTTATATTAAAGAACCACCTTCGCAAATATGGATCTATGGACGGATATAGTATAATTCCTA
>JACEEZ010004107.1:10000-32500 GCA_016584305.1 Chionoecetes opilio | reverse complement strand
AAAACACACACCTACACCCACCCACACACCCACACACACTAAAACACACACACACACACTAAAACACACACACACACTAAAACACACACACACACGCAAACACACACACACGAAAACACACACACACTAAAACACACACACACCCGAAAACACACACACACACACACACACACACACGAAAACGCACACACACTAAAACACACACACACACGAAAACACACACACACACACACACACACACACACACACACACACACACTAAAACACACACACACTTAACAAGTAGTTGGGGATTGATTTGGTTTTCGTTTCCTTCTTAAATGGTTTATAACTATTTTTTCCCTCACGTCTCTCACCCACACGCAGCTGAGAGTCTACATTGCTGCACAGCTAAGTCTTCCTCACACTTATAGGTCACTGCCGTCTATAGGAGGTTTGCATGTTCACAGTTTATTTTTTTGTACATCACAGAGGACTGGCCAAGTGCAAAAACAAAAAAGTAACACAAAGCCCGCCTAGTTGCCAGTCCCTATAAAGGAGACAGTAGTAAGAGAGTATAAAAAGGAGGGGTGGGCCAATTTAGTTCGTGAGGTGTCTTGTTGCTCCTCTCTTGAAAACATTTAAGTCGTAGACAGGAGGAAAAATAGAAACAGAAAGAGAGTTCCATAGTTTACCAGTGAAGGGGATGAAAGAGTGAAGATACTGGTTAATTCTTGCATTAGGGAGATGGACAGAATAGGGATGAGAATATAAGTTTAATATTTAATATAAGTATATAATATAACCCATCCCTTTCGGACTTATAAATCATAAATATTCATCTGTAACATGAGTGACGATCTATTTTGCTATCCCTTCCTCGCCTCTTCCCCCTCCACTGCACAAGAAAAGAAGCAATAATATACTACAAAGCATAATCAATGGAGGGAGGAGGGAAGAGAGCGTTAGGTGTGTGTGTGTGTGTGTGTGTGTGTGTGTGTGTGTGTGTGTGTGGGTGTGGGTGTGGGTGTGTGAACGTGTGTGTGTGTATGTGTGTGTGTGTGTGTGTGTGTGTGGGTGTGGTGAACGTGTGTGTGTGTGTGTGTGGTGTGTGTGTGTGTGTGTGTGTGTGTGTGTGTGTGTGTGTGATGTGTGTGTGGGTGGGTGTGTGTGTGTGTGTGTGTGTGTGTGTGTGTGTGTGTGTGTGTAGTGTGTGGTGTGTGTGTGTGTGTGTGTGTGTGTGTGTGTGTGTGTGTGTGTGTGTGTGTGTGTGTGTGTGTGTGTGTGTGTGTGTGTGTGGGTGGGTGGTGTGTGTGAACGTGTGTGTGTGAACGTGTGTGTGTGTGTTCCCTTTTCTAGGGAACTCTGTAGTGTAGTGGTTAGCACGCTCGGCTTACAACCGAGAAGTCCCGGGTTCGATCCCCGGGCGGAGCGAAAGATAGATGGGTGGTCTTTCTTAAATCCCTAGCCCCTGTCCACCCAGCAGTGAATGGGTACCGGGTGCCAGCCGGGGGTTTGTAACCCCCCCCCCCCCCGGGGTGGTGGCTTCGGCCAACACTAATATGCAGCAGCGGTAGATCACTATGGCTCTGAGGCATTATCCTCTAAACAAAACAAACAAGAAAAACAAAGTGTGTGTGTGTGTGAACGTGTGTGTGTGAACGTGTGTGTGTGTGTGTGTGTGAACGTGTGTGTGTGTGTGTGTATGTGTGTGTGTGTGGGTGGGTGTGTGTGAACGTGTGTGTGTGTGTTGTGTGTGTGTGTGGTGTTGTGTGTGGTGGGTGTGTGTGAACGTGTGTGTGTGTGTGTGTGTGTGTGTGCAATTCATTAACGCCATCTATCAGTGGGCAATGAAAGCTTGTATTCGCGCTTCTGAAAATACTTCTATAAAATGTTGTCTGCCTATTTTTTTCTTACATTGTTTTATTGCTGTGTTCATGTCGGATATTTTCACTGTAAATGGCCGGTTCGTCTGTTGTGATTTCCTGCTTCATGTCCAATTATTGTACAGAAAGCTTATATATGACTTTTGCTATAGTTAATGAACGCATTTTCTCTTGCAATGATTGATCACAGAAGGCAATTCATGTAGGGTATTTTCACTCTTGTTATTTCCTGCCTTATGCCCCACGGTCCTGGTAGCTTGACATCCATAGTCCTACAGTAATAATAATAATAATAATAATAATGATAATAATAATAATAATAATAATAATAATAATAATAATAATATATTTTTTTATCACTCGGAGGCATACAGGCAAAGAAAGCAACATCAGCATGACATAGAAGGCAAAGAAAGCAACATCAACATGACATAGAAGGCAAAGAAAGCAACATCAACATGACATAGAAGGCAAAGAAAGCAACATCAACATGACATAGAAGGCAAAGAAAGCAACATCAACATGACATTGAAGGCAAAGAAAGCAACATCAACATGACATAGAAGGCAAAGAAAGCAACATCAACATGACATAGAAGGCAAAGAAAGCAACATCAACATGACATAGAAGGCAAAGAAAGCAACATCAACATGACATAGAAGGCAAAGAAAGCAACATCAACATGACATAGAAGCAAAGAAACAACATCAACATGACATGAAGGCAAAGAAAGCAACATCAACATGACATAGAAGGCAAAGAAAGCAACATCAACATGACATAGAAGGCAAAGAAAGCAACATCAACATGACATAGAAGGCAAAGAAAGCAACATCACATGACATAGTTAACTTAAGTACAAATATTTTCTACTACAGCTATGCTACTTTTTGTCTTCTAATTTTACAATATAAATTTCGATAAACACTATCTATTTGTTTAAATACACCGAAAACTTTACTTTCCTGAATAATCCTTGCTGAAATTGGGGTGCGTCTAATATCCCATGCGTCTGATATGCCATCAACTACAGTACTTTGTAGTTGTACCTTTCGTCTCTCTCTCTCTCTCTCTCTCTCTCTCTCTCTCTCTCTCTCTCTCTCTCTCTCTCTCTCTCTCTCTGCACTCAGCAACCAATACCATAAACAAACACTACCACATTTACACAGTTTCAGTTTCGTTTAGTTAACGTATGAAAAGAGAAAGAAGCACAGGGCCGCTCTGATGGAACGTGCTGTGTGTGTGTATGCGTATGCGTGAGTGCGTGCGTGCGTGCGTGCGTGCGTGCGTGCGTGCGTGCGTGCGTGCGTGCGTGCGTGCGTGCGTGCGTGCATGCGTGCGTGCGTGCGTGCGTGCGTGCGTGCGTGCGTGCGTGCGTGCATGCGTGCGTGCGTGCGTGCGTGCGTGCATGCGTGCGTGCGTGCGTGCGTGCGTGCGTGTGTGTGTGAAGGTAGAAGCGGTGCAGTGGCAAACAACGTGGTCAGAGGCAGCGAGATAACCACGTGGTCACACCCTACACACTGCATGGCATTATTAACCCCTTCACGCCCAGATCTTTCCTTTGCTATAAAAAAAATCGTTTGTTGTTAGCCATAAAATAACGAAAAGTGACTTAATATATCAATTTACTAGTGGACAAGGATACTAAACAGGTTATATCTATAAAATATTGCTTATATCTATTAAAATCGTATAATGGTACCCAAATTACAATGAAAAATACGTTCTGAGCCTCAAGGGCACCCACCAACAACAGCTATACACACACTCTATTGCCTCACTACACTCGTTATGACGCGTCCCATGCAGTCTGCGTTCTTAGTAATGACATGGCCGTTGACCGCATATGTATAAAAAAGTCGCCGCACGTTAAGGTGGCGAAAATGGGGCTCCTTCACTCCCATCTTCCGAACGCACGGGATTGGCTGAGGTGTTGGGTGTTGGGTGAGAATACCTTACTCCAAGTTCCGCCCTAAAGCCCCAACACCCAACACCTCAGACAATCCCGTGCATTCGGAAGGAGGTAGGGAAGGGGCCCCATTTTCGCCAACTGTACGTGCTGAACTGTACGTGTAGTATAGTGGTCTATGCGGCACAGACAGCAGTGGAAAAGGCAACACTATAGCGGAAAGGCTGCTGACTGGCGGACCAACATCTCATGAATGGCAGGCAACGGCTAAAAAGTAACGTATGTGCCAACTCGGAAGTTGTATGTCGTATTTATGGCTACTGAGGGAGAGGAAAGCTATCAACGGCGTGATTTATGGAGACTGGAATACTAAGGTTGTAAGGGTAGTGCATTCAAGCATGAGAAATGTACCGTCTTAACTTAAACCAGGCGACTATACACCAGCTGCAGCGGCGAGACGGAAGCTGCGAGATTCTCCACTTGGGGAACACCACTTGACCTCCTATCGTAAAATATAAACAAAACCTGCGATTCAAACGTTACTTAACCCCTTCACGCCCAGATCTTTCCTTTGCTATATAAAATCGTATACTGTTAGCCATAATATAACGAAAATAACTGAATATACCAAACTAGCTAGTAGACAAGGATACTAAACAGGTCATATCCATAATGTATTGCTTACATCCATTAAAATCGTCTAATGGTACCCAAATTACAATGGAAATTACGTTCTGAGCTTCAAAGGGGTTAATACATCCTGAACGTTTTTTATTCGTTTTATGGCATTTTTTTGTTATGATGTGCGGGTTGGCAAACGTTGCAGTGTCCTTCCCAGGCTTGTGACGGTGGCCACCTTGGTCTTGCACAAAATCTAAGAGGTATTTTGACTCTAAGGACTCTATAAGAACTTAGTTAGTTAGAACTCTAGAATAACACTTCAAAATGACAGAAAAAACTATAACATTGACCAAAGGAAAAAAATAACTAAATCATAACATATCAGAGAGAGAGAGAGAGAGAGAGAGAGAGAGAGAGAGAGAGAGAGAGAGAGAGAGAGAGAGAGAGAGAGAGAGAGAGAGAGAGAGAGAGAGGGGAGAGAGAGAGAGAGAGAGAGAGAGATTACTTAAGGGAATATGAACACACACACACACACACACACACACACACACACACACACACACACACACACACACACACACACACACACACTTCCCTCTCGGCTCATTACCCGGACTATAGATATGGTAATACGTGACGAGATAATCTAGATAAGCCCTAACCCTCTTCATGCTAGGGCTGCGGTGTCCCTAGGGCCGCCCCACAAAGGCTCCTCACCACCACCACCACCACCATCATCACCACCATCACCACCGCAATCTTGACACCATTCGTTCAATTTTTCATGCTAACTAAACTTCCTCCACTTTTTGATGTACCTCTTATGTACCTAAAACTTCCACTTTCTTATATTCATTTTTGTTTTTTTATGTACCTCTATGTATTTAACAATTCTTCTTCTTTATTAGTTACGTTTAAAATAATTCTGACATGTAGGTAAAAAGGCCATTTAAAAAAAAGGACACACACACACACACACACACTGAGCGCCTCTTCCCAACTCAGTGTCGCCGAACAGACAAGGTTGACTGACTGAATCGAGTCTTCCGTGCTCCGCCGATATGCTAAGGCGAGGAAATTGCCTGATCAAGGTAAAAGCTCCTCCTTGTGGTACACTGCCGCTGGAGGAGGAGGAGGAGGAGGAGGAGGAGGAGGAGGAGAGAGGAGGAGGAGGAGGAGGAGGAAGAGAAAAAGGACGAAGAAAAATAGGAGGAGTAAATATAAGAGAAAAATTATGGAGGAATAAAGAGAAAAATGAGGAGGAGGAGGCTAAGGAAGAGAAAAATAAGGTAGAGAAGGAAGAGGTAGAAATATACGTAGTAGTAATATTAGTAGGTAAAAATTTTTTTTGACACATATGAATATTTACTATAAAAAAAATTGAATACATTAAACCCACTCTATATCGAACCCGTATAATTCAAACTTCGGATAATTCAACCTGTTTCAGGCCAGTTCAAATTTTTCAATAACTTTCCATAATTCGAGCAAGCTTGAATTATCCTTAGCCTTACTAGTAGGAGTCCGACCTCTCCCATGCGGTGCGTGCCGCGGTTGCCTAGCGTGATCTGATATATGATCATTTATAATTATCGTATAAATACGATAGGCGGAGGAAGAAGGCGGGATAAGATAAGATTTTCATCCTATCTAGACACTATGCAAGTACCAACTACAAGGTTATTGACTATACAATGCGCCGCCACGTCAGCACGAACTAGGCGGACTCGAACCGCTGACCGAATGCGCAGGGACTCTGCACATTGCAAGCTCACATCTCTACCAACCTTGCCACCCTGACGGGCAAGAAGGCGGGAGGGAGGAGGAAGAATGGGATAGGAGGAAGTGGGGGAGGGGAAGGAGGGACGAGGAGGAGTAAGGAGGAGAGAGGGGGAGGAGAAGGAAGGAGGTGGGACAAGGAAGGGAGGAGAGGAGGAGGAGGAAGGAGGAGAAGAAAGGGAGGAGAGGAAATGGGAGGAGGAAGAACTATTTATTCTAAGTATCCTTCGCTCTGTATCCTTTCCTTCAGAGTCCTTCACGGGCCTCTTCGTTCCTTCACGCATCCTACAGGAGTCATGGGAGGGCATTAGAAGTCCCACAGGATTGCTATAGTATTCCTAGGTTTTTATAAGTACTTTGACAATCGCATGGGTGGCTCAAATAGGGATTAATAATAATAATACTTAGACTGAAAATACTAATACTGATCGTTGTATTGAAGTAATGATTAATCTAGCAATGCCTATCATATCATATTTTTATGTCTTGTAGTAAGTTTTGTCTAATTTTGGTTTTTAAGGAATATCTGGAAATATCATGTCATTGTGAATTGGCTGAAATATGGACTTATAATCATTGTAACTGAAAACTGACTCCAGATTCGTGTTCAGCATGTCCGAAAACTGCAAGGAACAAATTTTCAAGCAAATCTATTTTCAAAAAATATTGCAAAATTTGCCTTCGAATTTTTTTTGAAAATCACGTTTTTTCAATAACTAAAAACTATGGCAGATAAGCGCAACATGAATAAAGAAGTAAATATGGAGTAGATCAAGGGCTATCATTTGACGTAAAGCAAAAAAATATTGATTGGTAAATAACCGAGAAAATAGCATATTCGTACATTTCTACAAAATAGCAATTTTCTCGACAACCATGAGGTGTTTTGACAAACCGATGACTGCAACATGTAGAACACCTCAAGATGAACCTTTGTTACTTCAATAAGTTTTCTTCTACGACTCATAGTTTTGCGGCAAAATAACAAAAACCTGATTTTCGTCAATTTTGGAATATTTTTGAGCAGCCAGAAATCCAAAAATATTTTTTTCGATAGATAATTGGAATTGCCGGGGATACAATTGTAGATCCATCCATTTACAATAACTTGTGATGGGTAAGTGTTGGTGTGTGAGAAGCAAGTTGTGAGCTGAACGCGTTATAGTAAATATGTAAGTTTATAATTCAGAAACCGTTCATGATAGGTCAGTGTAGACGCGAGACCAGTGTTGACCAGAGACCTGAGACGCGTTCTTCCTTACTTCCCTTCCTAAAGTTCTCCCCTTTTCCAATCACTTTTCCTTCTTTTCCTTTCTTCCTTCCTTCCTTCCCTCAAGCTCTCCCCCTTTCCAATCACCTTTCCTTCCTTCCTCGCCCTGATTTATGTATTCAGCGCCCGAAAACAGGTTAGAACAGCCTTCGTAGCAGGCCAGGATGGAGACCCGTCTAGATGAAGCTAAGATTGGAAAAAATCCCTCAGGCCAGATGAGAAATAGGCTGTGTGTGTGTGTATGTGTGTGTGTCTGTGTCTGTGTCTGTGTCTGTGTCTGTGTGTGTGTGTGTGTGTGTGTGTGTGTGTGTAGGGAGAGAGAGAGAGAGAGGAGAGAGAGAGAGAGAGAGAGAGAGAGGAAGAGAGAGAGAGAGAGAGAGAGAGAGGAGAGAGAGAGAGAGAGAGAGAGAGAGAGAGAGAGAGAGAGAGAGGAGAGAGAGAGAGAGAGAGAGAAGAGAGAGAGAGAGAGAAAGAGAGAGGCGGTGTCCTTATTACCAGTTACATATCCCCTCTTTTCTTTCCCCTCTCCATATACCACCACCACCACCACCACTCCCTTGCCCCATATTATTATAAAAGAAAATGACTTCATCAGGGTGAGAGCACCGCTGGGGGGTCTTGTGGGGTCGGGAGAAATATTCAAATTAGCCAGGGGGAGGAGGGATGGGGGAGGAGAAAGGGGGGAATGGGAGAGGGGAAAAGGGGGAAGGGGGGGAAAGAGGGATGGAGAGAGGGAAGGAAAGAGGGGCAGGGGGATAGAAGAGGGAAAAAGGGGAAGGGGGGAGGGGAAATGAGGGAATGGGGAGAAGGGGAAAGAGGGGAAGGAGAGGGGCAGGGGGATGGGAGAGGGGAAATGAGGGAAGGAGAGGGGGACAGGGGGATGAGAGGGGAAAATAGGGAAAGGGGAGGGGAAGGGGCGGATAGGGGAAGGGGTAAGGGGGAAGGTTAACTCATGGCTATAAGGTTGTAGGGCATCCGGGATTAAGGGTTATTTTCCTCTTTCTCTTACCTTACCCTTATTTTCATCTTCCCTTTTTCTCTTTTTACTTTTTATTTGCTATCTTCCCTTATATATTTTTTTATATTCTTAATTCAAATTTTTTTTTTTTCCTCGAGTATCGTGTTTTTCTATTCCTTTTTATGATCTATCTTATTATTATTACTATATTTTTTCATCATCATTTTATTATTATTATCATTATTATCATTATTATCATCCCTATTTTTTTTCACTCTTTTAACGTTTTCTTTTAATTCAGTCTCGCTCATTCATTCTCTTCATTTATAAACACGTCATTCTTCCTATTCCCCTCTCTGTATTATATTTCTAGCTTATTATTATATCAATTTCTTATTATATTTTCGAGTTTCTGCAATCCTTCATTCTTCACATACAAATCCTCCGTTTCTATTTTACAGATATTCTCTCTTTCTCTCTCCTTTATAATATTTATCATCTCGCTTTAGTGTTCAAACCTTTATCACATTACTTTATTCCCTCTTTTTGTATTCATATATTATTCTCTTTTCTCTATATTTATCTTTCGCTTTGCTGTTCATTTATTTTTATTATATTATTTTCATTACATTATTTTCTCTTTCTAGTCATGGATAAAAATAATCCTCTCCATTCCACCTTCCTCCATTTCCTGATCCTTTATCAACGTGTCAGCTTAAAAAGTAGCCATGATTAAGCCTTTAAATAGTATTCCTTTCTTTATTTTTCATTTCCTCTAATCTTCTCGGATCCTCTCCTCCATTACTTTCATCCCTGCCCGTCGTTCTCTTTTCTTTATTTGCCTTTCTTTTCTCCTTCATTCTTTAGCTTTATTCTTTATTCCTCCTCCTCGCCCTTCATTTCCCTCCCAAATCGTTTTCCATTCTCTCATTTCACCATGATGTTTTTTCTGACCTCCTTCATTCTTACTCCTAATTTCTTTCTTCTGGTATGTCCTAATGTCCACCCCCCCCACCCCCACCACACCACAAACACCCACACCACCACCACACCACACACACACACACTACACAACACACACACACACATACACACACGATCTTTTGCGCATAATAACTTTAGTATTTATGTCAAAGCTAGAGCAATTTTCGTAAAAATAAATAAAAAACTACTACTACTACTACCACTACTACCACCACTACTACAACTACTACTACTACTATAACTACTACTACTACTACTACTACTACCACAACTACTACTACTACTACTACTACTACTACTACTACTACTACCACAACTACAACTACTACTACTACTACTACTACTACACACTACTAACTACTACACTACTACTACACAACACAAACTACTACAACTACTACTTTCTACAACTACTACTACTACTACTACTACTACTACTACTACTACTACAACTACTACTACTACTACTACTACTACTACTACTACTACTACAACTACTACTACACTACTACTACTACTACTACTACTACTACTACTACTACTACTACTCCTAACTACTTAACAACTACTAACAACTGCACTTTCCTATCTGCCTCTCCCTAAAACACAATACATTTCACCATCACTATAACTGTATGTATCTTTTGTATCTTTTCCCCTAGTCCATTATTCATAAGCCATTCATAAGGTCCTCTCGTCCACCCTTCCCTTCCTATGCCACGCTCCGTCACGCACTTGTCTCCACGAAATACTACTTAATTATTTCCCTTCTATAAGTTTATGACCTTAATTTCCAATCTTGCTGAATCTTTCCCTTCTACCTTTCCTTCCACCACTAACTTAAGGGGAGGGCAAGGGTTATTTTGTTTAGTTTTTAGTTATTTCATATTATTTGAGGTTATTTGAGGTTATTTGAGGTTCATTTTTGGTTATTTGAGGTTATTTGAGGTTTACTTTTGGCTGTTTTAGGTTATTCTAGGTTATTTGAGGTTTACTTTTGGTTGTTTTAGGTTATTTGAGGTTTATTTAATTTAGTTTTAGGTTATTTGAGGATATTTGAAGATGATTTTTGGTTATTTGAGGTTATTTGAGGTTTATTTTTGGTTATTTTAGGTTTATTTTAGGTTATTTGAGTGATATTATATCTTACTGAGTCTTTCCATACTACATTTCCTTCCACCACTAACTCATTCTTCCTCTGCACTGTGCTTGCCCTTTTCTCTGTCATCATATTTTCCTTCTATCCTTTCTAATATCTTTTTAATTCTCCTTTTCGTGCTCTATTTTCCTCCTTCTATTCCTTCTCCTTATTATTATTATTTAAAAGGCTCCGAAGGAAGAGAGAGAGAGAGAGAGAGAGAGAGAGAGAGAGAGAGAGAGAGAGAGAGAGAGAGAGAGAGAGAGAGAGAGAGAGAGAGAGAGAGAGAGAGAGAGAGAGAGAGAGAGAGAGAGGAAGAGAGAAGAGAGAGAGAGAGAGAGAGAGAGAGAGAGAGAGAGAGAGAGAGAAAAAAAAGAAAATCCCGTCAGTAGTGAAGAGTTGCATCGCCTCTCATAACAGACTTGTATAGTTAGGTTAAAAAAAAGTTAGAATCGACGTGGCTCATATTTCTGAAGGAATCGTGAAGACTTATACGTGTCTGAACGTGCTCTTCTTTTCTCTCTGAGGGAATATCGGCAGATAAAATTTATGTTTTCTTCGCCGGATTTTGTCGTAATAATTGAAGCGATTAGTCGGGCGGCACGTCGTCTTCTCACAGTGTCTTTCTTGTCACTGAAAGAACCAGGAGTGTACCGTGTGTAGTCAAGGTGTATCTGTATATATCCGTAAAACCCTCAGTGTAATGTTACGTTGTACCGTGTTTGGCACTTTTGGGAGACGGGGGAGGTAGTGGGAGAGGGGGGGAAGGAGGGAGAAAGAGGCAACATTTCTATTATTTAACAATACAAATAATAACTATCGGTGCAACGAATTCCAGTGAATAACGCGACTTTGATGGCTAGAAAAAAAAAACGAAAAAAAAACCGGAGCAATGTACAAATAAACAAAATATTAATAGCAATGGTGAAAACAAGCGAGAAACAGGAACCGTTAGGGGAACAATGATTCAGGGGGAGGGAGGGAAGAGGAGGGGGGGAGGGGGAGGGGAGGAGGAGAGGAGAGGAAGAGGAGAGGAAGAGGAAGAGGAGGAGGAGGAGGAGGAGGAGGAGGAGGAGGAGGAGTACAAAAGAATAATGATAATAGGGAAAAGAGGGCGGAACGAGAGATACAGATATTAAGACAGATAAAATGAAAAAAAAGACATGCATACAGACACACATATAACACAGAGAGAGAGAGAGAGAGCGGAGCGAGCGAGAGAGAGAGAGAGAGAGAGAGAGAGAGAGAGAGAGAGAGAGAGAGAGAGAGAGAGGAGAGGGGAGGGAAGAAGAGAGGGAGGAGAGAGAGAAAAGAGAGAGAGAGAGAGAGAGAGAGAGAGAGAGAGAAGAGAGAGAGAAGAGAGAGAGAGAGAATCAATACAGCTATTAAAAGAATGAAAATAATATCTAAAAAAGCGACTGATCTAGAAATTCAATAAAGTTTAAGAAAAAAGTTATGGTCGAAGATAAATAAAAGCAAGCTGTATGGTGGTGGTAGTAGTAGTAGTAGTAGTAGTAGTAGTAGTAGTAGTAGTAGTAGTAGTAGTAGTAGTAGTAGTAGTAGTAGTAGGGTAATAGCAGTAGTAGTAGTAGCGTAATAGTAGTAGTAGTAGAGTAGCAGTAGTAGTAGTAGCAGTATAGTAGTAGCAAGTAGTAGTAATAGTAATAGTAGAACGAGTAGTAGTAGTAGTAGTAGTAGTAGTAGTAGTAATAGTAGAAACATTAGTAGTAGTAGTAGTAGTAGTAGTAGTAGTAGTAGTAGTAGCAGCAACAGTAGTAGTAGTAGTAGTAGTAGTAGGTAGTAGTAGTAGTAGTAGTAGTAGTAGTAGTAGTAGTAGTAGTAGTAGTAGTAATAGTAGTAGTATAGTAGTAGTAGTAGTAGTAGTAGTCTCCAGAAACTCATGCCCTTTATATTTCTGCCCGTAATCATGCCAAATCTTTACTTCGAACTTACCAAAAACTCTTTCATTCATAGAAAATGTCAAATTCTTTCTGAATCAAATTCCTCTCGTGACTTCTGGCATCTAGCAAATAACATCTCTAACATTTTTTTTTCTACATCTTTCCTTCCTATGCTTCACCCAGATGGCTCCACAGCTGTATCATCTACTTCTAAAGCTGAACTCTTCGTTCAAACCTTTGCAAAAAATTCCACTCTGGTTGATGAAGGGTTTGTTCCTCCTTCTCCTCCACCCTCTGACTATATTATGCCTGTCATTACGATCCTTCGTAATGATGTTTTCTTTGCCCTTTCTGGCCTAGATCCTCGGAAGGCTTACGGTCCTGACGGAGTCCCTCCTATTGTCCTCAAAAACTGTGCTTCTGTGCTTGCACCCTGCCTGGTCAAACTTTTCCGTCTTTATCTATCTACTTCCACCTTTCCTTCTTGCTGGAAGTTTGCTCACATCCAACCTGTTCCTAAGAAGGGTGACCGTTCTAATCCTTCAAACTACCGTCCTATAGCTTTGACTTCCTGCCTTTCTAAAGTTTTTAAATCTATACTTAATAAGAAGATTCTTAAGCATCTATTTGCTCACAATCTTCTATCTGATCGTCAGTACGGTTTCCGTAAAGGGCGATCTACTGGCGATCTTCTAGCTTTCCTAACTGAATCTTGGTCATCCTCCTTTAGGGGTTTCGGTGAAACTTTTGCTGTTGCCCTTGACATATCAAAAGCTTTTGATAGAGTCTGGCACAAATCTTTAATTTTCAAACTACCCTCATTCGGTTTCTATCCTTCTCTCTGTACCTTCATCTTAAGTTTCCTTTCAAACCGTTATATTGCAGCTACTGTAGACGGACATTGTTCTTCTCCGAAATCTATCAATAGTGGTGTTCCCCAGGGTTCTGTCCTATCACCCACTCTCTTTCTATTATTCATTAATGATCTTCAATGTCTAACTCAAAGCCCTATCCACTCCTACGCTGATGATTCTACCCTGCCTTTTTCAACGTCCGTTTATTAGACGTCCAACTCAACAGGAACTAAGTGATTCATGGAGAGATGCCACCGAGCGCCTAACTTCTGATTTTTCTATAATTTCTGATTGGGGCAAAGCAAACCTTGTTTTGTTCAATGCCTCAAAAACCCAATTTCTTCACCTATCTACTCGACAAAACCTACCAGATAACTATCCCCTCTTCTTCAATGACACTCAACTGTCGCCTTCTTCTACAATGAACATTCTAGGACTATCCTTTACTAAAAATCTGAAATGGAAATCTAACATCTCATCTCTTGCTAAAACAGCTTCTAAGAAGTTAGGTGTCCTGTGGCGTCTGCGTCCTTTTTTTTTTCCCTCCCAATTGCTTGCTCTCTACAGGGGCCTTATCCGCCCATGTATGGAGTATGTCTCACATGTTTGGGAAGGATCCACTCATACAGCTCTCCTAAACAGGGTCGAGTCAAAAGCTTTTCGTCTCATCAACTCCTCTCCTCTGACTGACTGTCTTCAATCTTTAAATCACCGCCGCAATGTTGCTTCTCTTGCTCTCTTCTACCGTTATTTTCATGCTCACTGCTCTTCTGAACTTGCTAACTGCATGCCTCCCCCCCTCCCGCGGCCTCGCTGCACAAAACTTTCTACTCATTATCATCCCTATTCTGTCCATCTTCCTAATGCAAGAGTTAATCAGTATCTTTACTCTTTCATCCCTTTCACTGGTAAACTCTGGAACTCTCTTCCTCTTTCTATTTTTCCACTTTCCTATGACTTAAATCTTTTCAAAAGAAGAGTAACAAGACACCTCCCGCACTAAATTGGCTCACCCCTCTTTTTTATTTTATTCTCTTACTGTCTTCTTTATAGGGACTGGCAACTAAGCGGGCTTTGTGTTACCCATTTTTGTTGTACCCTTGGCCAGTCCTTTGTGATGTAAAAAAAAAAAAAAAAAAAAAAGTAGTGGTAGTAGTAGCAGTAATAGTAGTAGTAGTAGAAGTAGTAGTAGTAGTAGTAGTAGTAGCAGCAATAGTAGTAGTAGTAGCGTCAGTAGTAGTAGTAGTAGTAGAACGGGGAGAGAGGAATGGGAGTGGGAAGGAAGAACGGGGAAGGGGAAAGGGAGGGAGAAGGGGCAGAGGAAGGGGAGGGGAAAGGGGCAAGACAGAGGGAAGGAAGGAAGGAAGGGGGAAGGGGAGGGGGCTGGAGGGCAGGACCTGGTAGGAAGAACGGGGAAGGGGAAAGGGAAGGGGAAGGGGAAGGGGAAGGGGAATGGGCAGGGGAGAGGGAGGGGAAGGGGCAGGACCTGGGCGGGCGTGGCTCCAGACTGAGGATGGTAAACAAAGCCTGGTTGCCATGGCTCCACAGATTGGTCTCATTATCGGCCGTCGAGCTGGGGAGGGGCCCGGCGCATCACACACACCACACACACAACACACACACACACACATACAGGGGAGCTCCGTAGTGTAAGGGTTAGCACACTCGGCCCACAACCGAGAAGTCCCGGGTTCGATCCCCGGGCGGAGCGAAGACAGACGGGCGGTCTTCTTAAAACCCGAGCCCCTGTCCACCCAGCAGTGAATGGGTACCGGGTGTTAGCCGGGGGTTTGTGACCCGCCTCCCGGGGTGGTGGCTTCGGTCAACACTAAGAACTAAGGATGAATGATAAAAATGTTGATATGGAGACGGGGCCATACGAGCGTCGCTCTGGCCCTGTAAAATACAACTAGATGAATACAACTAGATGAATACATACATACATACACACACACACTCACATACACACACATACACACACTCACACACACACAACACAATCCAACAACAGTTTTAAGGATTTTTAGAGTAGGGAAAGTAAGGTTTTTGAGGGTTTTAAGGAAGGGGAAGTAAGAATTTAAGGGTTTTTTAGGAAGGGAAGAGGGGGAAAGGGGAACACGCACACACACATACATACCCTCCCCCTCCTTCCATCTGCTTCATTACACTTCCAGGTATACGAGATACGTGGTTCACATACACATACACATACATGGCTATACGTGTACAAACATGTTATCTCTCCTGCATATCAATAACAGGTATAGATGATTACTCTGGAGCGCGAGTCGTCACCTGTCGTCTATAGGTCACGTGTGTCTGTATAGATGACACCTGTGCGTCTACACCTGGCTAATTGCTGACACACACACACACACACACACACACACACACACACACACACACACACACACACACACACACACACACACACACACACACACATACACAAACCCATACACACACATACTGGATAAATGTAGATACTGAGACGGGACCACACGAATGTAGCTCAGGCCCTGTAAAACACAACTAGGTAAATACAACTAAGTAAATACACACACACACACACACACACACACACACACACACACACACACACACACACACACACACACACACACACACACACACTCGTATCCTACAAAATAAAATCACCAACTCAATAGTTTCAAAATGGCAACACCTAATATTTTCCTTTCATACTTATATTTTCCTTTACTATATTAATTAGTGTGACTCTCCTTTCTGTCAGTCCATAGAGCAGCCAGGTCAATATAAGCATAGTAAATAGCCAGTGAGTAAAGTGCATAGGTAGTAAATAGCCAGTAAGTAAAGAGCATAGGTAGTAAATAGCCAGTAAGTAAAGAGTAGAGGTAGTAAATAGCCAGTAAGTAAAGAGCATAGGTAGTAAATAGCCAGTAAGTAAAGAGCATAGGTAGTAAATAGCCAGTAAGTAAAGAGCATAGGTAGTAAATAGCCAGTAAGTAAAGAGTAGAGGTAGTAAATAACCTGTAAGTAAAGAGTATAGGTAGTAAATAGCCAGTAAGTAAAGAGCATAGGTAGTAAATAGCCAGTAAGTAAAGAGCATAGGTAGTAAATAGCCAGTAAGTAAAGAGTAGAGGTAGTAAATAGCCAGTAAGTAAAGAGTAGAGGTAGTAAATTGCCAGTGAGTAAAGAGCATAGGTAGTAAATAGCCAGTAAGTAAAGAGCATAGGTAGTAAATAGCCAGTAAGTAAAGAGTATAGGTAGTAAATAGCCGTAATAAAGCATGGTAGTAAATAGCCAGTAAGTAAAGAGCATAGTAGTAAATAGCCAGTAAGTAAAGAGCATAGGTAGTAAATAGCCAGTAAGTAAAGAGCATAGGTAGTAAATAGCCAGTAAGTAAAGAGCATAGGTAGTAAATAGCCAGTAAGTAAAGAGTATAGGTAGTAAATAGCCAGTAAGTAAAGAGCATAGGTAGTAAATAGCCAGTAAGTAAAGAGCATAGGTAGTAAATAGAGCATAGGTAAATATTGCAGACAGTCCTTCATCTCTATCCGCCTTCCTCTTTTACCATGCCATATATGACCCTATATGACCTCTCTTATGACCTCTCACTTCGTTATCTAAGTCCTCCCTTACCTTACCTGCACAAAATAATTACCTAGCCAGTCTCCTCATTGATTTACAATATCCCTTTCCTCATTTCCCCTCATATCATGCTCATCACACTAATTGACATGACCTTACCCGTAATACATTCGACCTGGTTCCCCTCGTTCCCGTCCCACCTGACCTGACCTGGCCTTCCAGTGCGCGTGTATCGGTTAATGATAACGAAAGTCTGGAATTAAAAGCGTTACCGCCTCATTAGTGAAGGGGGAGAGAGCCATCGATCACTCCCCCGAGGCCTAACCCACTCCTGCCCCCCCAGCCCACGCCCCCCCCCCCCCCCCCCAGCCCACGCCCAGGCCACGCCCCTGCCACAACCACCGCTACCCACACCCCGCATCCTCCCACGCCAGCCATGACCTCAGAGCCAGGTTACATCTACCACCAACGCCCTGTCAACCCCATGTGCACCCCCAGGACACCTCAGGGTAGCTGGTCCACACACACACACACACACACACACACACACACACACACACACACACACACACACACACACACACACACACACACACACACACACACACACACACACATATATATACATACACACAAAATACAAATATAAAAACATCATTCTTTTGAAGATACAACAAATATTCAAGAGTTTAGGAGAAATAAATAGACAACTTTTGAATACAAGAACCCAAAAAAGCTGCAATTTTCTCTTGCACGAAGATGTCAAGAAAGTTCTGAGAAAACAAATGTTCTATTCATTTTATAAAGTACACACACACACACACACCACACACACACACACACACACACACACACACACAACACACACACCACACAATACACACACACACACACAACACACACACACACACACACCACACAGAACACACACACACACACACTCACACACAACACAAGTCACACCGACAAACACAAACACAACACCAGGACACACAACAACTACACACACACACACACCGCCACACACACACACACACACAACTCACACCGCCACCTACACCACGACCACAGCTACACACGGTAGACACACACAACAGGGCCAGATACACACAGACAGGCGTTCTTTACACAGAGCACAAGGTTCCTCCAGAAAAAAACCCCGAGGTATTCATTAAAAATTAACTTACATCCGACGACTATTCCGCTTTCCAATTTTCTCATTTCACATTTATACAATTTACTTCACTGATCCTCCTCTTACTTTCCGACCTCAGGGCTTGTGCTCGGCGTGTGTTGAGATGACAAAGCGTGAGTGGTGAGTATGGGCGTGGGTGTGGAGGCCGAGAGACAGGCTGTTTTTGCCACTAAACTTCGTGGTCTTCGGAGCATGCCAAGGCCGTCACAAGCTTTCCCATCCTCTCGGGGCTTAGAAGATAACACTACAATAAGCAGATCGTACCAGCTCTCCTGTAGCTATTTCTTGGGGGGAAATGCAATAACCTGCCGGTAATGTATGCCAGTCTGGCTGGTGAGGGAGGGGGAGGGGAGGGGAAGGAGGGGAGGGGAGGGGAAGGGGAGGTCACCCGCTAACACAAACATGGCGAGATAAAAATAAAACCGTGTGTGTGTGTGTGTGTGTGTGTGTGTGTGTGTGTGTGTGTGTGTGTGTGTGTGTGTGTGTGTGTACTTTATAAAATGAATAGAACATTTGTTTTCTCAGAACTTTCTTGACATCTTCGTGCAAGAGAAAATTGCAGCTTTTTTGGGTTCTTGTATTCAAAAGTTGTCTATTTTTTTCTCCCAAACTCTTGAATATTTGTCGTATCTTCAAAAGAATGATGTTTTTATATTTGTAGTGTGTGGGTGGGTGGGTGGGTGGGTGGGTGGGTGGGTGGGTGGGTGGGTGTGTATACTAAACGCTCGTACACCATATCTGTATGTCACTATAGAGTAAAGGTATTCACTGATTTTACTGTAGAAAATAAGATTATATATACAATTCCTGTCTCATTTCGTGCCAATTATTAAATATTAATAATCTATACTTGATTTGTGGCAATTATTTTTTCAGCCAAAGCAAACACACTCGTATATATATATTGACTTTAAACCATTAATGGACCTTAACTAAAATATATATATATATATATGTATACAGGGATGACACTGTAGCTAGAAATCTCTATGCATTACAAACTAAATTACAGAGGATATTTATATACTCTAGGAGGCGTAACCAGCGCAACAGCCAAATTAATTAGTTAATTGATACACCAATGACTACCTAACACATGGCAGCACAAAAAGAAAAAGAAAAAATTCCCTGTAAACTTGTATAGGACTCCTCGACGCTTTGTTTGCGAGCCACTGAAATTTTACAAATACACACACAAAACAAACAAGTGAAAAATTAAGAAACCTAGTTATAGTCTGGTTTTTTTAACGAGGCAAAAATCCTGCCCCCTTGCTGCTTACTGACTGATATTTGATGCCAGGAGAAGGGAATACTGCGCTTCTTCTTAATGTCAGCTGAATTTTATCATAGTTAACTCATATTAGCAGGTAAACACAGGTATTATTCTAAGCATGGGACCTTAAGATAGCATGGAATTTTCACCTTGTTAAAAGAAATACTGTAATTACTACATTGTGAGTTAATGAGACTTAACAGCCATGCCAAACTAATAAAACCATACCTTCAAGACCGATTTATGTCCCCCTCCACCTATTAACTAGACGTAACAAAGCTTTTTTTTATACGTGACAAAATAATAAACAAAAATCATCAACGCCGATCAAAATTACGAGATCGCACCCTTTTTTTTACATCATATGGAACTGACCAAGAAGAAGAAGAAAAAGAAATAGAAGAACAAGAACAAGAACAACAACAACTACTACTACTACTACTACTACTACTACTACTACTACTACTACTACTACTACTACTACTACTACTACTACTACAATAACAGCAACAACACAAGCTGCCAGTCCCTATAAAGCCTCAGTGAAGACAGCGATACAAGACGACACGGCTAGCCAAGACCTCGTTGGTGAAATCAGCGCCAGGTTTGAGGCCTTAGCACCGGGGTCACCTACCTCGCGGGGTCAGAGGTCATAGGGCGGCGGCGCTCTCTCCTCACACCTGCCCGGCACTCACTCACTCACCTGGAAAGATAGAACCAATCAGTGATGTCCCGTGGTGGGTACGGGGGAAGGGGGCTGGGGGAATAGGGGAAGGGGGAAGGGTGGGTAGGCCAGTTACTGTACATGTGAAAGGTTATAGGAGAAGGGGGCGAAGGGAAGACAGATTACACGTAATTGTTTCTTTTAACCTCTTGACGCCCAGATCTTTCCTTTGCTATACAAAAATTGAATGTTGTCAAGCCATAAAATTACAAAAAGTAATTTAATATATCAAATTAGTTAGTGGACAAGGATATATCTATAAAATATTGCTTATATTCACTAAAAATCGTCTAATGGTAGCCAAATTACAATGGAAATAACGTTCTGGGTCTCAAGGGGTTAATCTATTTTGATATCATTGTATGGTAAAGATGGGGGCATACGCGTGGCCTCGGTGCTCATCTCCGTCGCATTAGCCTTTGACCCTGTGGTGGGTGGGAAACCGTTACCCCGGGACGCAGGGCTAGTGTGACGAGTTACCACAGTTACCTTCCCCAGGTTTCCCCAGGTACCCATTTATCAACCCCGAAACGGAGGAAACTGGAGTTAACTGGCCACCGACTTGCCATGGCCCGGATTCGAACCAGGGCCCCCAGATTTGTAGCTAGGCGCGCTAGCCACTACACCACGGAAGCGACATCATTGTAAGGCCATTCAATTATTACATTTCAGCAGTAATTAGGGTAATCTAATTGCTATTTAATACTTAACGTCGCAGTTTGTGCTAGCTAGATCAGCGTCCCTGTTTGATTTACGAATAAATCGGTTTCATATAATGAGTTTTGGCGGGAAATGAGTGAGGTGTTTAAAAATATATATTATGCAAGAAAAATTGCTTATTTCAAACGCATCAATTAAGACTCTCTCTCTCTCTCTCTCTCTCTCTCCTCTCCCATCTCCTCTCTCTCTCTCTCTCTCTCTCTCTCTCTCTCTCTCTCTCCTCTCTCTTACACACACACACACACACACACACAAGCATATATCTTTCTACTAATCATTATCGCGGGAAATATGACAACTTGAGGAAAGGAATGCAATCTCTCATCCTCCTGCCCTGCCTTAGAATCCCTACCGACAACACAAACAATACAGAGAGAGAGAGAGAGAGAGAGAGAGAGAGAGAGAGGAGAGAGAGAGAGAGAGAGAGAGAGAGAGAGGAGAGAGAGAGAGAGAGAGAGAGAGAGAGAGAGAGAAGAGAGAGAGAGAGAGAAGGAAGAAAAGGGAGAGAAAAGCAGCAAGCAGGAGGGGAGAGAGAGAGAGAGAGAGAGAGAGAGAGAGAGAGAGACCCATTCCTTATACCCTTATCCATTTATCGTAGTAGTGCATTCCAGCCACTCATGATTCACCCGTATAGGAGTAAGGGTGGTGGGGGCAGGTTGGAGGCAGGTAAGTGGGGAGATGTAGGAGGGGGGTTTAGCCAAGTGGGAATGAGGGGAGGGGGAGGGAAAAGAGAGGAGAGGGGAGATTACCTGCCATCGCGTGTAGGTAGAAGGGCATATACCTGTAATTAAATGGAGTCCCCACCTAATTTCTTATGGCGTATTATAACATGACCCTATTCTCCTCTCTCTCTCTCTCTCTCTCTCTCTCTCTCTCTCTCTCTCTCTCTCTCTCTCTCTCTCTCTCTCCTCTCTCTCTCTCTCTCTCTCTCTCTCTCAGGATATTTTTGTTTTATTCTTCTACTATTATCATTTTATATCAAGCTGTCCATGAATTTCAAAATATGTCTGATTGCGATGCATCTCTCTTTTTTTATATTTTCCTTATAATATAAATTTTTTTCTTCGACGACTTGTGAAAATTTGACCGCTAAATGTGTTCGTTCGTAAGATAGGTCGAATAATTAATAGGTCGAACTAAAACTAATAAAACGAACTATTTAAACTCATAAAAAAAAATACGAATGAGAGAAAACGTCATGTGATTTCAATATATATTTAATTAGTTGTCTTACCGTACTTTTTCAGTGTAATTTAGTACATCTACAACTTTGCTTCTGAGTGTTGTTTTTATCCTTGAATTTTGATCGTTATGAATCACATGTGACTTGCTGTGAAACTAAATTATAAGAGAAAAAAAGAATATCAAAAAAATGGAACGCACGTACAGGTATTTCTCAGCATGTAGGTAAGCGAGGAGGAGGAGAGGAGAGGAGGAGGAGGAGGAGGAGGAGGAGGAGGAGGAGGAGGAGGAGGAGGAGGAGGAGGAGGAGGAGGAGGAGGAGGAAGAGGAGGAATAGGAGGAAGGAAGAGGGGAGGAATGGAAGGAAGACCGCAGGGGAAGACGAGAAAAAAGGGGAAGAGGCAGTGGAGAGGGTGAAGAAGAGGGGAGAAAAGGAATGATAGCAGGAAGAATAAAAGGGGAGGAGGGTCAGAAGGGAGACAAGGGGAGAGCAGAGGGGAAAGGAGTAACCGAGAATACCTCCAGCGGTTTTCTCAGCTGGAAAATCAGGAGGT
>JACEEZ010004107.1:0-7500 GCA_016584305.1 Chionoecetes opilio | reverse complement strand
ACTCAATAATCAACCTGTGTTCTGATCGTCTGAACTTATTTTTGTTGGGTAAAAAGGTATATTTTCATATCATTACTGAGCCCGTTACTGATTAATTAATAGGTTGTTTGCAATATGAACTGAAAGGATGGCATTTAATCATGACTATTAATAACCTGCATAGGCTTCCATCCCCTTTTACGAGAGAAATAGACTGGACTGGATGGCTATATATGAAACGACGTCAATGGGTCTATTTTGGCAATAATTATATGGTTGATATAAATCTGATTTTTCTCCAATTTTTTTCAATTCACCCTTTTACGCCCAGGCCTTTAACACTTTAACACTTTATTATGTTTGCCATTTTACAATATTTTATAATGATTATAACAGGCTAGGGGTTGCAAACAGCCCTTTACAAGCAAAAGCTTTTTGGGCAAAGGTGTGGAGAGAGAGGGAAAACACACAGAAAAAATAATATATAAACACAAGGTATATAAATACTAAACAAATACTGACATAAACAGGCGATGATAGTTAGCAAGTTACTTAGACTAATTTACAGGATAATATACACTAGTAATAAATAATATTATACAGTTGCTGTGAAGAATTACACAAAAAATAAGTACAAGAACAATAATAACAATGATAATAGTACACAGAGCTAGTATAATGATAATAAATGTTTCTTGAATGTATGTTTAAAAGTGCTTAAGCTAGGTGAATGTTTGATATGTACAGGGATATCATTCCATAACTTGGGACCTTCGTACATTAGGGAATGTTTGTATAGGGTTAGTCTATGACTAGGTATGGACAGGGAGCGTTGGTTGCGGGTTTGGTAATTGTGAAGTAGTTGGTCATTATTGTAGTTAGACGCTGATTGTTTGTACATAGAAGATGCAATATTTAATTTTGATAAATCATTTAGATTCAAAATATTTAAGGATTTAAATAATGGAGGAGTGTGCTCGCAGTAGTCACTGTTGGTTATTATTCTGATGACTTTTTTATGGAGTACATTTAGATGGTTTAAATGACAGGGATAAGTGGTGGACCAAATGAGATTACAATAATTGAGATGGGGATAAATGTGAGCATAATACATGCATTTAAGAACCTCAACTGGGGCGAAGGGTTTGACTTTGAGAAGGAGTGGAATTAATCTAGATAATTTTAAACAGAGGTTGGACAGATAATGTTTAAAAATTTAGTTTTTGTCAAAGATTAATCCAAGGAACTTTATCTTGTATACTTGAGTAATGTCGTCATTTATAATTTTAAGATTTGGTAATGGTTGGTATCTGGTAGTGGTATTTGTAGATAACATGAAATATGTCTTTCCTTCGCTATATAAAATCGTCTGTTGTTATCCATAAAAATACGAGAAGTAACTTAATATACCAAATTAGCTAGTGGTCAAGGATACTAAAAAGGTCATAGCTATAAAATATTGCTTATATTAATAAAAATCGTCTAATGGCCTTCCTAAATTACAATGGAAATAAAGTTATGGGCCTCAAGGGGTTAAAACATATCATTTATTTTTTCCTAATAACTGATCAAAGCTTCTATACCTTCCCATTACCTTCTTATATCAGTCCTTACACACCTTTAATATTATCTATAAAACCCTAAAGACTACCTACCTCTCTAAAGTTCTAGCATTCCTGATTTGTCTCTCACCCACTGTCTAACATTTTCTACCCTCCTAAACACAACTTCTCTTAAATTCTTCATTCCTATATATAAGTGAGGGAAGGTTATAAGTCACAGTGAGGGCACACACACACAGAAGGCTTACAAATGAAGGGTAGGGAAAGATGGTGAGACCCGGAGAACACAGGGGATGATGGTGATGGTGGTAGTGGTAGTAGTAGTATATATAGTAGTGGTCGTGGTGGTGATTGTGGTAGTGGTAGTGGTGGTGGTGGTGGTGGTGGTGGTAGTACAGAGCCCCTCAGAGCTAGCAGTCCGCAGCGGCACGACAAGGTAACACTACACCAGCGGCGGTCTCTGTGTGTCTCCTTAAGCTGCGATGTCCCTGGCCTAACCCATCCCTTCCCTTCCCCGCCCTTTCCTACCCTTCCCTTCCCTTCCTTCCCGACCTCTCCCTTCCCTTCCCATCCCTGCCCCACCCCTCTCTTCCCCTCCCTTCCTGACCCCTGCCTTCCCTCCCCCTCCCTTCCTTCCCCTTCCCGACCCCTCCTTTCCCGGCCCCGCCCTTCCCGACCCCGCCCAAGCGACGCCACAGGGAGAACTCCTAAGTCTTGCATCCTGCCACGCGAGGCGCCCTGTTAAGTAACCCAGGCACGGCGGGGCGAGGCGGATAAAGACATGGTAAAGTAGGGTAGGGTAGGGTAGGGTAGGGTAGGATAGGGCAGGGTAGGGTAGGGTAGGGTAGGGTAGGGTGGGGTAGGGTGGGGTGGGGTGGGTTTTAGGGTAGGGTAGGATAGGTGGGAAAATAGGGCAGGGCAGGGCAGGGTAGGGTGGGGGTTAGGGTGGGGTTTGGGTAGGGTAGGGGCAGGGTGGGTATAGGGGGAGGTGGGGAAGGGGTAGGGTGGGTAGGGCAGGGGGGGCGGGGGGGAGGGTAGGGTAGGGTGGGGTAGGGAGGGTTGGGTGGGTAGGATAGGATAGGGCAGGGTAGGGTGGGTAGGGGGGGGTGGGGAGGGGCAGAGTAGGGTAGAGCAGGGAGGACAGGGGGAGGGCAAGGGGTGGGGTGGGTTTTTAGGGTAAGGGTAGGGGGAAAGGGAAAGGGGCATGGGGGGGTAGGGTAGGGTAGGGGGCAGGGTAGGGTAGGGCGGGTTAAGGTAAGTAAAGTAGAGTAGGGTAGGGTAGGGATGGGCCCCGATGGGGGTAATGGTAGGGAAGGTAGGGTAGGGTAGGGTAGGGCAGGGTAGGTAGGGTAGGGCGGGGTAGGGCGGGGGCGGGAAGGAGGGGCAGGACAGGGCAAAGGGAAAGGGGGGGGGGCGGGCGGGCAGGTTAGGGCAAGGGGTAGGGTGGGGGTTTTGGGTAGGGCAGGGCAGGGCGGGGGCGGGTAGGGCAGGACGGACAGGGCAGGGGGGGCAGGGCAGGGCAGGGTAGGGCAGAGCGGGCAGAGCAGGGCAGGGTAGGCGGGGAAAGGTAGGGTAGGGAAATGTAAGGTAGGGGTAGGATAGGGCAGGGTAAAGGGTACCCAGGCTCCCGCACAAAAGTCTGAAAAGTAGGGGGGTTTATGGTTTTTAAAATGCCCCTTGCGGATACATAAAAAAGGAGTTATGACATTTGTTCCTGTATTTGTTTTGCTGCATCGGAATATCTGGAGATTGATCGTTTATTTATGTTTGCTTTTTTTCTTATCAGCGGAAGACATATTGAGGCTTGCCAACTATTCTCGTGCATTAGGAATATATTTACAAGTCTGATTTTTTTTTCGATCGATTAGTGTGGTGCGTGCGTGCTGCGGGTGCGTGCGTCGTGGTGGTGCGTGGGTGGGGGGGGTTGGGTGGGGGGGGTGGGGGGGTGGGTTGGGTGGGTGGGTGGGTGGGGGGGGGTGGGTGGGGGGGGTGGGGGTGGGGGGTGGGTGGGGGGGGGGGTTGTGTTTTTTTGTGTTTTTGTCCTATTTTTTTTAAATAGGTAATTATTTCCATCCAGGTGAAAAAAAACATGGTACGAGTATAATTATATTCACTCGATTTATGTTTCTACGCATTTAAGACACTCATCAATTACAAATATTCTTGACATGGCCTTTATTTATTCCTATATTAATGAGTCGTTGCTATCAGTATGACATCAACACAATTTATGCTCTCTTTATGTAGTCTTATGTACTCTTTATAGCCCATTAAAGAGACAAATTTGCCTGAAGAGAAGGATTCGACGACTTTTTTTTCACAGGTGAGACTGAAACTCACACATTACTTTATACTGATACTTTTACAACTACTACTACTACTACTACTACTACTACTACTATTACTACTACTACTACTACTTCTACTGCTATTTCTACTATTACTGCTACTACTACTATTGCATACACGTCTTGTATCTCGTGGCTCTTGTAAGACTCATAATTGTAGTAAAAGGCACAAAAAACTTTTTTATACTTTGACTCAAAATTTAAAGGTTGTTGAAATACTTGAAAGATAGTTATTTTCATCTTTATCTGCCATTGTTGTAACAGTTTCAGACTACAACACAACCCACCAAAACACCAACACACACACACACCACACATACACACACCCACAAACAATACACACTGGGGTTATACTAAAAACTATTTTTTTCGAATTTTAAATTTCCTCCCTTGTTAAGCAAATGGGGGTTTCATATGTTTCATTAGTTATAGTTATTTTTCTTTTGTATGAAAATATTTCCCCCACCGGGGGCACTTATATTGCTGGAATTTTCCTATGTTATGGTGAGGTCCTTTTTATTTAACTTTAAATTTTAAAAAAATGTAATTAAAATGAAAGTTGTACCTGGTAAAGTCTTCGTTGGGTATAGTGATTTGCTTTTCTAACAACGTTTTTAATTTCTTGTATTGAAGCCTCATAGAAGAAATGTCATATTAGTTGGTGACCAGTTTAAAAAGAATGCCGAAAAAGGGGCTTAAATTCCCTTTTAGCCTCCAACAAGCGGCGTGACCTTCCTGTGTCGAATGCTTGAAAAAACCTTTGCAAAAAGTTGCAAATTTTTGCTAAGAGCAAGTTACCCCAGGTACCTAAAAAGTGACATTTTTTTTGGGGAAGATACCACACGTTATGGCGATAGAAAATAAAAATACTAAAATTCAACGGATTGTAATTTGAATTAACTCTGTTTTTTAAAAAAAAATCAGCTTCCCCCTCTTATAAAGCACCCAAAAATGCACGCTGAACAAATTATGGGTTTTTGCATGGAAAGAACCAACCCGAGACCAAAAAAAAGACTTGTTAATGATTAGACAGCTATTTGACATCCAAAATTTGATGGTGTTTGGCTTTGTCGCGAGGATAAAGAGCTTTATCACAAACAAAAAAATCGGTGGGAAGGTGGGTATCCCACATAACCCTGAAACAAATTTATCCGTGTCCTTCAAAAGACAGAGACATGTACCATTACCACATAGCAAATCGTTGGTATCCCCAATACGGAAAATGAATATGGCACCTCAAGCAAAAATGTGAGCAGCCAACAGAGTGCAGCTCTGATGATGAGCCAGAGCCAACCATGGGAAAAAAAAACCATCTGCGACATACCACAAAAAAATTTGGGGGCCACAAAACATGGCCCCAAAAAAGGTGCCCTTCAGTCTTTATCCACCAAAAAAAGATTTAAACCCGTGCAAGTCTCGGAGAAAAAAAGGTGGCTCTTCTACCCCCACAATCAGTGTTGGCGCGGAGCGAAGATTTTAGAAAAAATGAAGGATGAAATCAAATTTTTTTGAAGGGGAAGACTTTTGTTTCACTTTGTGGGAAAAACTGTTTTAAAAATAGTATCATGACTGTAGTCTGCCTAAAAGTGAAAAATAGAAGGGTTTAAACTTTGGGTTTTGTACGGTGCAAAAGCGGATCTTTTCAGGAGGGATATGAACTGGAAAAATTATTATGAATATGATGTGGTCAAGATTAAAATGATCCTATGGCACAACTTCCGTAAAAACTGGACGATCAAATGGCGTTTTTGTGAAATACGAGGCGATGGTTGGAAAAGGTTTGAGATGCCTCAATAATTGGAGTCAGCTCAATATTGGCAGAATATTGAAACACGTTTGGAAACCAGGGTTTTAAAAAGACGACCAAAAACGATTGAAAAAAAGTTCATCGTGAAAAGTTGGGGAAAAAATAAAAGAAAATACAAGTAGGGCAGGGGAAAACAGAAAAGGATGTGGACGGAACCCCCCCTGGGGGAACTTCAAATTTTGTATAAATTGCAAGGATTCCACATTGTAGAAACACGCTGCGTTCCCCGGTCCTCAAGGGAGGAAATGCCTTTTGTACCATGCCCGAGGAATCGAGGTATTTAACCCTCATTGCTCTTTTACTGCCATCTGGGCAGGTTTTTTTGCTTTCCCGAGCTTCATCGCGAAAAATGGCAAAGCCCGGGTTCAGTACTCAAAAATTTAAAGGGGAAACCATGACAACCTCCTCCCGGCATCACAAATTGGGATGTGCCAGTGCCCCAAGGGCTTTAAAAACCCCGGAGCAGGGGACATCAGTGCGTGGTCCCCGCTCGAATATGATTGCCAAAAGGGCTGTGAAGGGTGGGAAAAGGGGTGAAAAATCTAAAAACAAGTATTTAGAGCTAAAAGTTTTTTTTTTTTTTTTTTTTTTTTTTTTTTTTTTTTTTTTTTTTTTTTTTTTTTTTTTTTAGTTTGGCTTAACTTTGCTATTAGGGTTTTAAAAAATTTGTTGTGGTTGGGGAAATTTTTAAAAAACGGAAAAAATTAAAATTTTTTTTAATGGTAAAATTTTAAAATTTTTTTGGGGTTTTTTTAAAATCTAATAAAAAAACAAAAAACCCCTAAAATTTTTGGTGAAAACCCCCCAAAAAGAAATTTTTATTTTAAAAATTGAAGGATCCTTTTTTTAAATTTGTTGTAATGTGATAACATGTTATTAATTATAGAGTAAATTTTTGTTATCAGAGTATAATAATTACAAAAAACAAGAAAAAAGACACAAAATTTAAAAGGTTTTTTTCTGTTTTTAAATTTCCCAAGGTCAAATTGGGGGAAAAACTTTTCCCCCTTTTTTTATGTAAAAAAAAAGGGGAAGTACCGTGTTAGTAGTAGTAGTAGTAGTAGTAGTATAGTAGTAGTAAGTTAATAGTAGTAGTAGTATATAGTGTAGTAGTAGTATAGTAGTAGTATTGTAAATGTGTAGGTAGTAATAATAGTAAGTAAAGTAGAGGGAATGAATGTAAAGTTAGATGAGTATCAGTAATAATGTTAAAGTTAAGTTTAATAGTTATATGTTTGGAGAGGGGATAAAGAATAGGTTGGGGTAATATAAATTTTAAGTTAGTATATTAAAAATAAAACGGGGAAGTATTGTATTTGTATTTGTATGTTAGTAGTTTTTTGGGGTAAATTGTAGTGTAGTATAGAGTAGTAGTAGTTATAAAGGGTTTTTTGTAAGGTTGGTGTCATTTAATTTTCTAAAGAATGTGTAAAAAGTGGAAGTTCCGTTTTGTTCCTTTATTTAATTTAGGGTGTGTGGGGGAAAAAAAAAATTGTGTTTTCCTTTTTTAAGGCAAAAAATATTTTATTTTAAATATGATTCCCTTTATGTACCAAAAGGGTTTAATGGAAGGAAAAAATTAAAAGTTTTTCAAAAACAAAAAGAAGGAAAAATGGAAGTTTCCCCCCCCTTTTCTTCTTTTTTTTTCTTCTTCCCCTTTTCCCCCCCCCTCCCCCCTCCCCTCCTCCTCCCCTCCCCCTTACCCCCCACCCCAAAATGAAAATACCCCCCCCCCCCCCCGGTTTTTCTCCCCCCAGCCTGCCCCAAAAAAACCTTTTTTTTTAAACCCCCCCCGCCCCATTTA
>JACEEZ010004106.1:60000-81859 GCA_016584305.1 Chionoecetes opilio | reverse complement strand
TAATTATCTTTCACGTTCACTTTACTGTTTTCAACACATAGTTTTCACTGATTATGTCCGGCAGTGTCGGTGGTGACCTCTCAAGGTCGGGGATGTACATTTTTCCGCCGAAGTGGCTCAGGAGGTCGCTTGTCTTGAGCAGTGTGAGCCACGCTGCCATCCTCCCGTAGTAGAGAAGGATAGTGTTTCCCTTTGACTCGCCCTGCTGCTCCTTACAAGGCTCCACCAGCGCTTGGTCCCCACCTGGCCACCCTGCAGCTTTCCCCTGAGGTTTGCCTTTCCAGTGCTCTGAGGCCCACTGCAGAGTGTTTCTCCTTCGCTGGGCTGACTCTCTGTGACTATGCATGGTCCGTGTCGTTGGGTGCCTCTTGTAGGCACGCAAGACGCGATACTTGGCGGCAGAGGTAGCGCAGCACTCAGATCCAAACCAGGGCTGGTCGATGGCTTGATTTTGTGTGTGGCGTGTGGGACCCAGCGCACCTGTAAGGCGTGGAGCAGCTCAGTGAATCGCCCCACCTGCTGGTCAGTGTTGCCACACAGCACGTCCTCCCAGTCCGTCCTCCTCAGTGTGGCTCTGAGTGCCTCCCAGTTTGCAGCCTCCCACTTCCAGAGCGTGCGGGTGTAGCTCTCCTCACGTGACCTCCTGAAGTGTATCTTGGTGAGGACCGCCACATGGTCTGAGGTGCCCACAAATACCCTCTCTTCTCTCTCTCTCTCTCTCTCTCTCTCTCTCTCCTCTCTTTTCTCTCTCTCTCTCTCTCTCTCTCTCTCTCTCTCTCTCTCTCTTTTTTTTTCTCTCTCTCTCTTTTCTCTCTCTCTCTCTCTCTCTCTCTCTCTCTCTCTCTCTCTCTCTCTCTCTCTCTCTCTCTCTCTCTCTCTCTCTCTCTCTCTTTTTTTTATTCAAACATACATACACATGAAGCCCAAAGGTGCACTGTCGTGTGCTACCTATCTTAAGGGCAAGCAAATATAGCTATATACACATAAATACAAAGACCTAAAAAACTAGCATTATATACATATAAGCATCATTAAAGTGTTTGTTGAGGCACTGTTGCTGTCACAAGTGTCACAGTATCAATAGCGTCAGCGGGGTGGGCTTCGACAGTCTCCACCGATTGGCCACCAACTTTACACTTTGTGTGTTTATCTCCTGGATGTGAGGGACAGCGGCCGTGAAAATGTTCCACATCCAGGAGACGTGGCCCACAAAGGTGCGTTGGTGCTGGCTGGCACGGGAACGCGGCACCTCCACTGCATCAACACTGTTAAGCACCGTTTTCGTGCTTCACGTGGCGATTCTCGGAGGCTGTCGTAACCCAGCCAGGTGTGGCACTCCCTGCACCTGTGCCTTGTGGAATACCACAAGCGCCGCGACGTCCCTGCGGTGTTCCAGTGAGTCGAGAGGACTCACCGGCTCGAACTGGGCTGATGGGTCTGGGGGGTCTGCAGCATCCACCAGTCGCAGGGCTCGACGCTGGATGCTGTCCAGCCTCCTAGTGTGCGAGGCTGCACACGACATCCAAGAGAGGGCGGCGTACTCTAAGTAAGGCCGTATCTGGTTCTTGTAGAGCAAGAGCTTCCCTCCCCTGTCGAGGAAGCTCTACCCTTCGCAGGGCAGAGACTCTGTGAGAGGCCTTTTTAGCAATGTGTTTGATGTGGCCGTCAAACCTTAGCTCTCGGTCCACCTCTACTCCCAGAACCTTGACGGCTTCCTGGAGTGGGAGAGGAACGCCACCAAACCGCAGCCTCCCTTCCACTGCTGGCCGGCAGCGGGGGACCGAGAAACCACCATTGCCTGTGTCTTCTCCGGAGCAAAGGTCACCTGCCAACGTGTACCCGACTCCTGTATAACACTCAGCTGCTGATTGACCTCATCAGCAGCACGCCCACTGTCATGTCGCGGGTAGGAGCAGGAGAGAGTACAGTTATCAGCGTAAGCCGAGACTCCTGGCAGTTGCCGGAAAAGATCGTCCACGTAGATGTTCCACAGGACTGGCCCCAGCACAGAGCCCTGTGGGACTGATGCTTCCACTGGCAGGGACTCAGAGGCCTGCCCGTTAACGACGACCTGGAGGGTTCTTCCCTGCAGGTAGTTCCCCAGGAGCAGCAGGAGGTCACCTGGATGCCTTTTGCTCGGAGTTTTTTCGAGAAGGCCTCTGTGCCACACCCTGTCAAAGGCACCCCCTATGTCAAGGGCCACCACGACAGTGTCCTGGCCGTCATCCAGGGCGTCCTGCCAATTTCGGGTAAGGAGCATCAGCAGGTCAGAGGTGGACCGTCCAGGTCTGAACCCAAACTGTTGGTCCGAGAGGAGGTTGTTGTCGCTGAGGTGACGACAGATTACCTCTGCCACGATCCTCTCGAACAAATTCCCCACAACAGACAGCAAGGAGATGGGCCTGTAGTTTTTGGGGTCAGATCTGGAACTCCTCTTGTGGACAGGAAACACTCGAGCCTCCTTCCACGCTGAAGGCCAGATGTTTTCCTGCAGGCAGGCAGTGAAGACT
The DNA here is from genome assembly GCA_016584305.1 of Chionoecetes opilio. NCBI lineage: Eukaryota > Metazoa > Arthropoda > Malacostraca > Decapoda > Majidae > Chionoecetes > Chionoecetes opilio. The sequence continues at coordinate 79,349 of JACEEZ010004106.1, read as the reverse complement.
GTGGTGAAAGGGACAGACAACTCCCGGGCGCACTGTTTTAACAAATGCGGGCTGACGTCATCAGGGCCAGTGGCTTTTTTGGTGTCGAGCCCTCGCAGGATGTGCTCGACCTGCGCCTGCGTCACCTCCACCTTGTGGACTGTCTCTTCACACTGCTGCTCCAGACGAGGCGGGAGCTCCCGGGGGACCTCCACCTTCATCTTTGCAGAGAAGAGATTAGCCAGCAGCTCAGCCTTCTCCTTGCTGCTGACAGCCGCTGTTCCGTCCTGCTTGGTGAGGGGAGGAATTGAGTCTTTGCGGCTGATTCCCTGATTTTCCTTAACCAGGGACCACCAAGTCTTGTTTCCTACGCTTGGGCCTCGTAGTTTGCGGCGCAAGTCCTCCTCCCACTTTTTTTTCCCACTCTCTCTCTCTCTCTCTCTCTCTCTCTATCTCTCTCTCTCTTCTACTCTCTCTCTCTCTCTCTCTCTCTCTCTCTCTCCTCTCTCTTGTCTCTCTCTCTCTCTCTCTTTCTCTCTCTCTCTCTCTCTCTCTCTCCTCTCTCTCTCTCTCTCTCCCCTCCTCTCTCTCTCTCTCTCTCTCTCTCTCTCTCTCCTCCCTTATTTCTTCTTTCCCTTCCTCTACAGTCACGTCATCCCTCTTTTTCTCCATCCCTCCCTCGCGTTTAACAATGTCTACTTCCATCACCTATCAGAGACCCACTTGTCCATTCCCGGCCGCTATACCCTTGTCATTGCATCCCTGTCTTGCGGCCAGTCGTGCAAAACGTCTTCAATCGAACTACAAATGGAGAAAGTGGATCGTTTCATTTACCTGTGTGTATTGAAAAGGATATGAAGCAAAAAGACTTTTGCGGTATTGTAGTGAGATTTGGAAACAGAGGAAAAGCGAGAGCATCGCAAAGAAGAAAAGAGATAAGAACAAGTAGAATATGAAGAAAAATGGATTACAAGAGGAAAAAATGGGAAATATACGGTGAGGAGAGAGAGAAGACAGCCAGAGAACTATTGAAAATGGAGAATAGATGGAGAATAGATGAAGAAGAAGAAGGATAAAAGAAGAAAAAAAAAGGAGAAGAAGGAAAAGAAGAAGAAAAAGAAGAAGAATTGGGATATTAGCGTACTGGTTATATTATATGTATGTGTTAATCGATACTAATACAGTATGTCTGAGTGTCTGTGTGTCTTGTACTGGCGCCTAGCGGATGCTGAATACTGCCACCTTTTGATGACATTATGCTGACCCAAGCAGTCACGCCATCCCATCATGATGACGTGGATAACCTGGTCTTGGGAACCACGACGTAAACACCTCGCTCACTGGCTCACCGGAACAACAGCTTCCGGGCAGCTTTCCTCATATGCTGCAACTAGCCGGAGAGGAGACAGAACACAGAGAGCTACTGAAGACGCGTTAGCTTGCGCTCCAACTCACGACACACCTTCCTGTGTGTCTGTGGGCACTCCACACCCGTGAGGTGTGTGAGTGCTTGTCACGACATTAACAGTTATGGCTCTGTCTTTTAGACATTAGTTTCATTGGCCGTTACTTAACGAACTGCGTGACATTATTATTGTATAAACCTTCACAAGTGTACATATATATATAATATATATATATATAATATATATCGTTTGTAGAATATTGTCTTACTCGAATCCTTTGGCACTAAAGAATACTTCTAAATTAAGTAAAGACCGCTCGACCACGTTTAGCCCATACCACTTTATTTGATGTGTACCTCTGGGCAACGAAGCAAGTTACCTGCCCGTCAAGAGGGCATCATCCGGCAATCACCCTTACAGGTTAGTAACCAGTATCAACATGGTGTGAACCCGTTACCCGTAAAATAACCATACTAAAAAGGGTAACATAATTGGTGAATTAGCGGTGGAATGAGATAAGATTACATCACGCATAGTGTTGCGTTACAACACATGATGGTAATGTCGTAACATAAAAAAGACGACAACGGTGGTATGTGGCAACATAAAATTGTAATATAAGTTACGTGCCTTAAGTGAATAACTGGACGAGTACATACTAATTAATACACGTGAGGATATATTGTGGAAACACATTGAGTCAGTGAACGTAGACAGAGAGAGACAGAGAGAGACAAAAATTGTTTAAGCTGCGTCAGACAAACACTGGCCTTGCGTGATTTTTCCGCGATTCAGCATCTCCTCTTAAAGATCTCCCCGTTCATATCATTATTCAAACCACAACAAACAGAGTTATCAATTAATAACTCCCCAGTATAGAGAATCCAGCCTACATTGACTCCGAGATTCAGAGACAAGAACAGAGATAGACAGGAGGACAAGATTCTCTTGCATTAATTGCTCTGGGACTACAGATTTTTTCAAGAGGACAAGAACGAGGACGACGACGTTACAAGGTTTTTTATCATGGCACAGACGGAAGGACAAAATTTGAAGTTTTATCATGAAGACAGGACGAGAGGGACAACTAGCCGACTCATTAATTTCCAATACTTCCAATTCAGCAAACTCCTTGTCAACAGCCAGCCAGCAGCCACTCAGCCAGCCAGCCTTGCAGCCAGCCAGCCTTGCAGCCAGCCAGCCTTGCAACCAGCCAGCCTTGCAGCCAGCGCCCCGGACGGCCAGAAATGTCTACTCATCATTCCTCACATCTGTAACACTGCCCTTGGAGAAATCCCCCCTGATTCAGCAGTACGGATGGACTTGCCTTTGCTGAATCCACACAATGTTAGTGAGTAAACAACATCTAGCTGACCCTACAAGAGACATACTTAAAAAACGCCACTCGTTTACATAAATAACACTTAGTGGTGATCTAAATATTGTCACATTTGTTTTTGCTTAAATAGCCATGAGAAAGAATTTCAAGTAATTAATTTGTCAGTTATTTTTCTATAGATGTTTTAAATATGCTTACCGCTAATATTTCATAATTTCTAGTAATTCTTAATAATTTATTAGCTTCCCTTATATGTAATATATATATATATATATTCAATTTTCCTTTTTGAATTGCCTTAAAAGCCAGGAGATGGGAGATAAGAGTTAACTTAATTAAAGTTTTAGTTATGAATTTATTGACTCTTAAACAAAAGTTAGAATGTGAGTGAATTATTTGCTAGAATGTATAGTATAGCAGATGTACTCCTAGTCTCTGAGGAAGCAGGAAATGACAGTACAGGGAAGTTAACCTTTTGTTTGAGGAATTAACTCTTGAATTGAGGGAGGAATGTAATCACCTCCGAGTACCTCCGTTTGTAACATAAAATAACCTTACTGCACCTCAGATTATCTCCTCTACTAACTCGAAGTCTAATTCTAACACATCCGTTGCAGGTAGTTATTTTTGCCCCTGCCGAAGACTCTTCCTCAGGCCACTAGTGCTATTACGCCAAGTTTATCTGCCAGGGAATATACTTTTGTCTATGTAAGGATATTATAACACAAAAACTATTAATTTAGCTGCCAAAGTGCCACAGGCACTCGTGTCAAAAGAGATTAATTACTGCCATTGGCACTCCTTATGCACATTTTATTGTTTTTAATACTATTCTAGCTGAAGGCAGCTCTTATCACTTCTCAGAGAATGATTAAATAAATACATTACTCTCTGATATGCCATGAAATAATATACATGCATATCTTAACGTGAAAATTTATATTACAGACCCGGAGTCTGATTTTATTAGCATTACAAGCCGTATCTACTCCTTAAGTTTAAAGAAGCAGGTCTTAAAATATATATAATAAATATATACTGCCAGTGCTATTACTCACGTTCTCAAGGCCCTGCTGTGTTTTATCTTCACTCCACACTTCGTGTTATTAAGTGACTACGCTGTAAAGTTTTGGCAAACGCACTTCTTAATATTTGCAGGGATATTAACACATTACTAACAGACTTTGAGTTCATTTTTATTCTAATAACTCATGTTTAGATTATGTTGTAAAGTATTTTACCAGTTTTATTAAGACCTTAAGTGCACTGTCCATATATCATTACTCCTGTTATACCAAACATTTGGTGGGATTTCTCTTTGCTATGTTGTCATGTAAACCCTCACCTTGTATAGGTACTTATAAGGAGCATCGGCAACACTGAGAATCGGTATAGTACACAACAATGTAAGACCAGTTAGGTATACATGTCTTTATACAATCGCCAGGACGCATTGTTGTAAGGGGAGAGCGATATTAGGGTACTGGTTATATTATATGTATGTGTTAATCGATACTAATACAGTATGTCTGAGTGTCTGTGTGTCTTGTACTGGCGCCTAGCGGATGCTGAGTACTGCCACCTTTTGATGACATTATGCTGACCCAAGCAGCCACGCCATCCCATCATGATGACGTGGATAACCTGGTCTTGGGAACCACGACGTAAACACCTCGCTCACTGGCTCACCGGAACAACAGCTTCCGGGCAGCTTTCCTCATATACTGTAACTAGCCGGAGAGGAGACAGAACACAGAGAGCTACTGAAGACGCGTTAGCTTGCGCTCCAACTCACGACACACCTTCCTGTGTGTCTGTGTGCACTCCACACCCGTGAGGTGTGTGAGTGCCTTGTCACGACATTAACAGTTCTGGCTCTGTCTTTTAGACAGTTTCATTGGCCGTTACTTAACGAACTGCGTGACATTATTATTGTATAAACCTTCACAAGTGTACATATATATATGATATATATCGTTTGTAGAATATTGTCTTACTCGAATCCTTTGGCACTAAAGAATACTTATAAATTACGTAAAGACCGCTCGACCACGTTTAGCCCATACCACTTTATTTGATGTGTACCTCTGGGCAACGAAGCAAATTACCTTCCCGTCAAGAGGGCATCATCCGGCAATCACCCTTACAAGTTAGTAACCAGTATCAACATGGTGTGAACCCGTTACCCGTAAAATAACCATACTAAAAAGGGTAACAGGGAGGAGAAGGAGGAAGAAAATCAACAACTTTGAAAATGATATAAAAGTTTTCACACAATATCATCTTCTTGTCTTTTGATCAGTAACTCTTTTTCCGTGTTTTTCTCCTTGCTCTCTTTCCCCTCTCCCTTTCCTGTCTCATTCATTCTTAATTCCCCTTACATGGCAAATAGTTATTTCCCCTTCACCTTGTTTAGTCGCATGTTCACCCCCTTTCACTCCTCCCATCCCTCCTCCTACTTCGTCTTCTTCCCTCTCCCACCCTCCTCCTCTTCCTCATCTCCATATCATTCTTCTCCCTCCTGTTCCACTTCATCATCCTTTCTATAACTACACATTCACCTCATCCCCCCTAAAGCCTCACCTCTATCACCCAGAATCGGCCCATCTCCTTCTTTTCACTCTCTCTCTCCCTCCCCTTCTTGTCTTCACTGTATCTTCCTTTCCTTCCTTAACCACTCTCTCTGAAAATCTCCCTCTAACCTTTTCTTACACTATTTCACGCCGCCCTTTCCAGCATCCGTAAGCTCACCTAGCTACGAGCTGCCTCCTCATCCTCGTCTTCCTTCTTCCTATAGTCCGTCGTGCTTCTTCCTTGAAACAGTAAGTCATAATCTTTCCTTGCAAGCCCTGTTCGGTCATTGTCAGTCGTTCGGCACCTCCCTCCCTCAGTGCCTCCCATGGTCTGCTTGCAGCATGTATCCGAACAAATTCCGAACAAATTTAAAGGCAAGGCTGGGCGTGTTGATGTGAGGAGGAGGAATACAAAGAATACAAAGGGACACCAGACAACAACAGCCTTTTTGGGTAAAACGAGGCTGCATGTGTGACTGCTTTCTAACACTATAGAATATAATATGCTAGAAATAAACAAATATAAAAATTGAACTCCTCCTAACCCACCATTCCCTCTGGACGAGGCCGGTAGGAAGAAAAGTGAAAAATAATACACCATGCAGTAATAAAAGAACTGCCATGAAATTAAATCGGATAGGCTGAAGGAGATATTTTTTTTTTTTTTTTTTTTTCATTTGTGCCTATTGCGCCTGTAGGCAGTGGTGACCCAGGACTCAGATGGTAGGCTCTGGAGTTTCACTTGAGGGCTGTGATGGTTGGTCCTCGCCCGTGGTGGTGCAGGCAGGATTCTTATAGTGACGCCTGTGATTAGAGGCTCATGCCGCCCCCCTGTGTCCTCCGATGCGCTCGCAATCGAAGGTAGAGTTGATGGGCAGGGCATGTGGGTGTTCTTAGGCCACTCGACGGTGCAGAAAGGTTTTGGTTTTTCTTCGGGGATCGAACTCGGGTCACCGAGAACGCCAGTCGGAGACGCTAACCACTCCGATACCGCCTCCCCTTAACATACTCTAAGTTAAAGCTAAAGCCATAAAATTAAAATTAAAATATTGAAACAAATTTCCGAAGTAATCAAAGTTGGGAAGATGATAGAAAATATTTATTCAAATTGTTCTTAAACTCCTCAACCATTACTTGTGTTGGAAGAAAATTCTAAATAAGTATAGCTCTATTAAAAAATGTTTCACTTTATGTGATCGAAATCGTTTACCAATGATCATATATCCATTATTGGATATATGATACGGGTCATGCTTTTCCGATCGATATATAAATAGTCGTTTAACATAATCGATGTCATGGAACATTTTCAAACAGCCCTATTAACCATACCATTGCTTTGCTTAACAGGGTAGAATCAAAAGCTGCTCGTCTCATCAATTCCCCTCCTCTGACTGAATGTCTTCAATCTTTAAATCAGCGCCGCAATGTTACTTTCTTCCTATCTTGTACCGTTACTTTCATGCTAACTGCTCTTCTGAATCTGCTAACTGCATGCCTCCCCCCCTCCCGCGGCCTTGCTGGACAAGAATAATTTATATTCTTTCATATCCCTATTCTGTCCATCTTACTAATGCAAGAGTTAACCAGTATATTCACTCTTTTATCCATTGACTGGTGAACTCTGGAACTCTCTTCCTGTTTCTATTGTTCCACCTAATTTTTTTTCAACAGCGAAATATCAAGACACCTCCCGAACCAAATTGATTCACCCCATCAATTGATCCACCCATAAAGCACATTAGATTACCAGCACCAATTGATCCATCAGTAAAGCATACAGCATACTGAAGATTGAACATGAAAATAGTGCTCACAGGGCCATATATTTAGAGGCATGATCATTCGTAAGTTTTGGGCTGAATGCATGAAATTAATCGTGCGTAGCCGTAGGTATATTTTCATATGACATTTTCAGGGGACCTCTTTTGCCAATGCAAACCGCTTTCTGAGGCAAGTTTGCATAGTTTCATAATTTTTCCCGTCCATACACCTTTATGTCCAATTATTTTGATGTTGAGACACATATTTTCATGGTATATTAGTTAGGTAAACAACATGATTTTCTATTCACTCGCTCATTTAAAGGGCGATCTGAATTGAAGTTTTTAGGTGGTTAAAGGGATACCATATAGGTGATGTAGGAAAAGTTCTACGCTAGTAATCACGGTAGAACAAGAAGTAACGGATTCAAGCTGGAAAAGCGTAATTTAAAAGGAATAGAGGCAAAACACTGGTTCCAATAGGTCGTAAATAATTGCAATGGACCTCAGTCGTTCAGTATGGTCAGTGCGGAGCCAATAGAAGCTTGAAAAAGAGGCTGGATTATTCATGATGGGGATGATGGTGATTGTAAAGTAGTAGATTTCAGAACAGAATTTACCACGTATGGGTTTCGCAGCCTTGTGTAGCTTCCTTATTATTTTATGTTCTTATGTTCTTATTTAGCACATCATTCACTATATGTACATTTACTAAAATATATTGTGATGACTGAATTCAGTATTTTTATGATTTATCAGTTATGTGAGGATTATTTTTGCAATCTGTTTGTGGTCACAAGAATTTTTACACAGACGAGCGAAATAATTATAATTTTGTTCTCCTCTTATAAGTATTGCATATTTTATCGCGTACACACTTACCACGTATTTTTTCCGAGAGCGATTTGTTTCTTTTCCACTTATTACTACTTGAATTGTCCTACGTAGTTGTTGTCGTTGTCGAACGACAATTTCAAAAGTTAATTTCCTAGCCTAGTCCTAGGACAATTCCTAGTTTGTCGAAGTTGAATGAAGCTAGAGAAGCGAAGTTAAAGACAATGCCTTATCCAAGCGTGTAAACAACTGGTCGCGCACTTCTCCAAGCACTCGGCAACGTTACAAAGTAACGGGAGATGTGTAGGGTGCCCACAGTCATCCCATGACAACAAAAGACTATGTGTACAGCGCAAAAATACCGGCACATATCCCTTATAACGGAGCCCAACGGTGACCCAACTACTGGGTGTGTCTGTCCTCTCTTTGGGGCAATTTGGGCACTAATCAGCCCACCAAGCCAACATTGTTAGACGACAGGTTACTATGGTTAATTGCCGGCATTAAATTAACATCGTTGACGCCTAAGCAAGGAAATAGTTGCGGCGCCAAAATAACGCCGGCAACCTGTAAGGTTAAACTATTCAGAATTTACGTTTATGGAAATTGAAAAAATTCCTTCAGTCGCTCACTTCGAAGGCTTGTTTCGGAGCAAACGCAGGAATCATTTTTAGTAACTTTTCTTCGTACTCTCTCAGCTTGTCCCTATCATTTTTACGAGTAGAGCGACCCAGAACTAAGCGCAATTTTCAGTTGAGGACGCACTATTTGCATTTAAGGGGATGTTTATTGGTGAGGACGTTAGAATTTAAATAATTAGCTGGATTTTACACAATAGACTTATACTAAGACTTAATTTATAAATTATTATTCCTGGCCAAGTTTGAATAAGATAGCTTTCATAAATTTCCGGCTATTGTTTTTATGTTTTTATGTGAATGTTGAACATTTTTTTTCCAATTTGGTAGGCCTATGAACTCAGTTATTTATATAAAATATATAGTTCCTTATAAACTTGGTCTACTTTCTTATGTCAATTGCACTTTTAATTATTAGAACCATACTATATATTTGAAGCAAGGTTTTTATTTACGCATACAATTTTGTTCTTATTTTTGGGGGGGAGTGGCCTGTTTTTCGTCGAGTTTTTTTTCAGTAAACAAAAAATTCACCCCGACAGAAATACCTGCTTCCAGTGTTTGCTACTTATATTCCTCTTTTGAATAGAAAAATATTTTTTAAGAATAGCTACCCAGTGTTTTGAAGAATATATTTCATTTATGCAATTTAAGTTACATTTCGAGAAATCGAAATGTTTAATATCGTCTCCAAATAGTGATGTAAATGTGTATGTATTCCAGCAATTTCCTCTATAATGTTTATATCTACAACATTTGGTATTTGTTTGAGATAATTGACACCTTGTTTCCCCTCTTTATGTTAGGGTTATCATACATTCAAGGGTGTGGGAAGAATTTCTGCTCTAGAGAAAGGGTAGAAAGTCTTGAGCAATCGACGCAACCGGAGGGGGGAAGCATGCCGTTTGCCAAGTTCAGAAGAGCAGATGACGATGAAAATAACGGTAGAAGACAGAAAGAGAAGCAAAATTGCGTCGGTGGACTTAAACATTGAAACATTCAGTCAGAGGGAGGGGAGTTTGATTAGCAAAAGCTTTTGACTCTACCAGTTTTAGGAGAGCTGTTTGAAGTGGATACCCCCCCCCCCCCCCATATATGAGAGATATACTCCCATACATGGCGAATAAGGCCCCAATACAGAGTAAGCAACTGGGAGGAGAAAAAAATGGGCGCAGACGCCACAAGACACCTAACGCATAGAATCTGCTTTAGCAGGAGACGAAATGTGATTTTCCGGTTAAAGATCTTTAGTTTAGTAAAGGATCGGCCGAGAGTTTTCATTGTAGAAGAGGGAGACAGTTGGGTTCATTGAACGAAGAGGGGAATAGTTGTCTGGAGGTTTAAACGAGAGATAGGTGAAAAAAATGGGTTTTTAGGCATTTTAACAAAGCCAGGTTTATTTGTCCCAATCATAAATTATAGCAAGATCAGTTAGTTAGCGCTCTATGGTATCTCTCTGTGAATCACTTAGTAGTTCCTGTTGAGTTGGACGTCTAATGAATTAGGTTTGAAAGGGCAGGGTAGAATCATCACGTAGGAGTGGATAGGGCATTGAGTTTAAGACTTAGAATCAGTAGGAAGATTAGAAAGAGAGTGGGTGAATGGGATGTGTGCATCATGCATAAATTAGCGTTAGCAAAATCTATACATCATCAATAATGGCAAATTACTCGATTTATGATGTTATTTTATTTAGTTAACGCCAATTTATGCATGTGCTATTTCATTTATCAGAAACGAAATATATCAATAGAAATCTAATAGAATTTTGATTCTATTGATATCCTCCATGTAACAGTTGTCTCGCAATTTAATGGCGAACAGTTTAAGTGAATATTAAGTTTCAATGCATATTTCTTCAAGAGTCTCATAAATGGCATTTCGTTTGGGAGTTGTTGTACTGTTTTTTTTATTTGATAATATTATAAACAACATCTACGAGATAACAGTATATCCATTTACATTGATACCCATAGGAATCTCTTTCAGCTCTCTGTTGAACATCCTCTCTTCCCCTCTAAACCTCATCTTCTTTTCTCACCGAAACCCAGTTGTCTGTGAGCACTGAGAAGCAGACCTATTTTATGTCCCTCTTACTGTCTCCTATTCTCATTTTAAATCCAAAGCTGGCTGCTGCGTATATGTGCGCAATGACATCACTTGCTCTCGTGCCCACGGGCCCTTTAATCTTCCGAATTTTCTTACCATCTGGCTTCAACTTCAATGTCACTCCCTTACTAAATTTATCTGTGCTGTATATCTCTCACCTACTCCTCTGACTATGTAAAATTCTTCGACTATTTTAACATCAAAAGTGGAGCAACATTTCATGCTCATTTTCCTTTAGCTGAAATTTCCACTTCTTGGGGACTTCATGTTCACCACCAGCTTTGGGTATCATCTTCTTTCATTGACCAACCTGGTGAACAAGCCTACAACTTTTCTATCCTCCAAGCCCTAGAGCAGCTGGTGCAGCACCCCTACCTATTCCCTACACGCCTTGGAGACACGCCCCAACATTCTTGATCTTTTCCTACACTCCTAACCCTCTGTTTTCTCTGTGAAACATTCTCGTCCGTTGGGTTCCTCACGATCAATCTTATTTATGTAACCTGTCCTATCGCTCCGTGCCGCCTCGGAACCAACCTAAGCGGAGTTTCTTCTGAACTTCCAACTCAGCTAAGTTGAGACCTAATGCGTACTACTCTGATTTTCCATGGAATGATTACTGCTTCCATGCAAAGCCCATCTCTTTGTGCAGAGCCATAGACTGAGGTACATAGCCTATGGCATGGAGCGTAAATTCCACACACTTTCTCTAATCCTAAGCCCGTCAAACCGTGGTTTTAACTCTGCTTGTTCTCATGCTGTCCGTGATAGAAGAGGTGGCTCACAAACGGTACCGTAAAGCACCTTCCCTGAAACTCATGCCCTGTATATTTCTGCCCAGGTAATCATGCATATCTTTACTTCAAAACATACCCAAAACTTCTCTCATTCATAAGAAAATGTCTAAATCGTTCTGAATCCAATTCCTCTCGTGACTTCTGCCATCTAGCAATAAACTTCCTAATAATGTTTCTTCTGCATCTTTTCCTCGCTATGATGCTTCACCCGGATGGCTCCACAGCGTCTCATCCATTTCTAAATCTGAATTTTTTCCCTCAAACCTTTGCTAAAAACTCCACTCTCGTTGATGAAGGCTTGTTCATACCTTCTCCTCCACCCTCTGAACTTACTATGCCTGTCATAAGGCTCCTTCGTAATGATGATTCTTTGCCCTTTCTGGCCCAGATCCTCGTAAGGCTTACGGTCCTGACAGATCCTCCTATTGTTCTAAAAAACTGTGCTTACTGTGCTTGCAGCCTGCCTGGTCAACTTTTTCCGTCTTTGTCTATCTACTTCCCCCTTCATTCTTGCTGGAAGTTTGCTCACAATCCACCTGTTCCTAAGAAGGGTGACCGTAAACTACGAAGGGTTTAATCCTTCAAACTACCATCCTATAGCTTTGACTTCCCTGCCTTTTCTAAAGTCTTTGAATCTATACTTATAAAAAGATTCTTAAGCAGCTATCTGCTCACAATCTCTATCTGAATCGTCAGTACGTTCCGTAAAGTGGCGATCTACTGGCGATCTTCGAGCTTTCCCTAGCTGAATCTTGGTTATCCTCCTTAAGGGGTTCGGTGAAACTTTTGCTGTTACCCTGACATATCAAAAGCTTTTGAATAGAGTGGCACAAATCTTTAATTTCCAAAACTACCCTCGCATTCGTTTTCTAATTCCTTTCTCTGTACCTTCAATCTTAAGTTTCCTTTCAAACCGTTCTATTGCATCTACTGTAAGACGGGGACATTGTTTCTTCTCTCCTAAATTCTTTCAATCGTGGTGTTCCCATGGTTCTGTCCTATCACCCACTTCTCTTTCTATTATTCATTAATGATCTTCTAGTCTAACTCAAGCCCTATCCACCTCCTACGCTGTGATTCTATCCACTGCATTTTTCAACGTCGTTCATTAACTCCAACTCACATGAACTAATTGATTCACGGAGAGATGCACACCGAGTGCACTAACTTCTGATATCTTTCTATAATTTCTGATTGGGCAAAAGCAAACCTGTTTTGTCAAAATGCAATCAAAACCCAATTTTCTTCACTATCTACTCGACAAAACTACCAGATAACTATCCCCCCCTCTTCTTCAATGACACTCAACTGTCTCCTTCTTCTAGTGAACATTCTAGGACTATCCTTTGGCTAAAAATCTGAACTAGAATCTCCATTTCTCAGCATCTTGCTAAAACAGCTTCCTTAAGAATTAACGTGTCCTGTCACTCCTGTGCGGTCTGTGTCCTTTTTTTTCTCCTCCAATTGTGCTTGCTCTCTACAGGGGCCTTTATCCTCCATGTATGGAGTATGTCCTCACATGTTGGGGAGGATCCCACATACAGCTCTCCTAAACTGGGTTGATTCAAAAGCTTTCTCTCATCAACTCCCCCTCCTCAGACTGACTTTCTTCAATCTTTTAAATCACTGCCGCAATGTTGCTTCTCTTGCTCTCTTCTACCGTTTATTTTCATGCTCACTGCTCCTTCTGAACCTGCTACCCTGCAATGCCTCCCCCCCTCCCGCGGCCTCTCTGCCCAAGACTTTCTACTCATTCTCATCCCTCTTTATGTCCATCTTCCTAAGTGCGAGAGTTAATCAGTATCTTTACTATTGTGGGGCAGCCTGTGGTTAATCCCTACAGGGGGTTCTGCGTCCATGGCCACGGTGAGCAGTAGGCGCAATCCCTGACATAGATTGGTTGGGGGGGGGTTTGCAACCCTTCCCTGGAAAAACGAAACTAGCCACAAACATGTTAAGAATGTATAGGACGGGGCGCGGTAATTCGCGCCCCCGACCCCGTTTTTTTGCCGTGGGGCCCGACCATGCAGACCCCTCCTATGCCGGACCAGCAGGGGAGGGGTCTGACTATGACGAGTGCGGACAAGCCCTCGGGAATCCCGCACTCTAAATCAATTGGGGTAGGGGCTCCCTAGCCCAACTTTTTCTATGGGGTGGCTGGGGCGTGCAGAGGCGGCGCCTGCCCGTCGAATCCCTCCTGGGATTCAACTGCGGAGGTTTTCCTTCGTGTGGCTCGTTGAAGTTGTGTTCCTCTCAGACGATCATCGACTACCTCTACTATCGGGCGAGCTCAGTAGGCTTGAGGGTGGATATGTGGACTCTCTGAGACTAGGAGGCTGGCAGTGGCGAAGACAGCAGTGGGGGTTACACCTACTACTGTTCCGGCATGAGCAAGGGTCCCCGTGACGGAGTAAGCTATAGGCTCTCCCATCAAACTGTCAACCGTCATTGTTGAGGTTACTCCAGGTTGATGAGCGTATAATGCGGGTGAAGGATGAAACACACCTCTGGTTTTCTTGGCTCCTTGTTGCAGTGTACGCTCTCTACCGAGATGCGTAAAACTGAAGAGAAAGAGATGTTCTAGCCAAAATCGACTCTGTATTAGACCAGTTTCCTCCTCGTGACACACTCATGTCTTGGGCGACTTCATGCTACTACTGGCACTGTGAGAGATGGCTACGAGTTGTGTGTTGGTCCCCATGGCTCCGTACCAGAACACCAACAGTTTTTCTCTGCTTCTGAAATTTGCAAGGTCCAGAAGGTTGAGAATTGCAGTCTCTTGGTATCAGAGACCAAAGCTGCACCGCTGGACATGGTATAGTAATGCCGGAGGGGTAGCTAAGGAGATCGACCACATCCCTCGTTAGTACTCGTTGGAGATCCTCCGAGACTGCAGGGTTTAACCGGAGTGGCTGAGGTCTTTGGAACAGATCACAACTTGTTGTTGCTACACTTTGGGCTTCATGTCCAGTCCAGAAGAATTCCTCAAGAGGTAACCATACTGTGTTTTCATCTTGAGAAACTGAAGGACTTGACATGTGCTCATGGGGGAGGTTAAAAAAAAAATTCGGTGGCAGTCTCAAATCGTTTGATGTGCTCGGTGCTCTCGGCATCCGTAGAACTGTGGGAACCTTCAAACGGAAACTCTACAGGCTGCAAGTAGTGTATTGGGAGCGCCCGAGTTCAAGGCGTGGTTTTGTCTCGACGGAGACGCCTGGAGAAATCGAGGAGAGTCGCGCTGCCATGCGTGGCTTGGAACCGGGACCAGCACAGGGCTCTGTCACGCCGGACGATAACCCCTCCTGAGGAGAGACAAGGGAGGTATGTCAGGAGTCTTTCTTGCTGAGGTGAGGATGTCGAGGGTCATTTGACGCTAATGACCTTCCGACCCGCCTACCAAGCCCTGAGAAGCTCCGTTTCCAAGTCTCCTTCTCGGGCGAAGTGCTATTCGAAACAGCATATGGTCGCCTCGTGTCGGAACATGATGGGCAGATTGTTCGTTTGGGCTGGTACTTGGGCAGTTTTGTTCACGGTGGAACCGCCAACTGAGCGCTCACACCACTGGGTTACAGGCATTGTATGCCGATCCTCCCAATTGCGAAACGCACCCTCTCTTGTACGAAGTCAGGAGGCCTGTAGCAAAGTTGAAGAGTGGAAAGCAGCTGGTGTTTGTTAATATCAGTGCGGATCTCCTCAGAGCCTGGGGGTGAGGCCATGATCCGCGGGTTGCATGCTGGTCCTGACTGCGTGTGGTTCAATCAGGTACCATTCTCCTGACTGGAAAAGGGGGCTGGGTCGTCCTCCCTATCTGGAAAGGGAAAGGGACCATCAGGACTGCAACAATTAACGCGGTATTACACTGCTCAGCGTACAGGCAAGGTGGCTTGCCCATCTATTGCTGACACGATTCGCAGTCATCTGGTGGAAGCATCAGAGCCCTCAGCAGTCTGGGTTCACCTGCCAGTTAAGTCAACAACGGACTACCGTATCCTAGCGCTTCGTGTCATGGTGGAACGCCGACGTGAGTTTTCGACAGGGGAATGCTGCGCTATGTTGATCTCAAGAAGGCTTTTTGACTCAGTGCATCGTGAGTCCACTCCTGTGGGATCTTCTGCGTACGTGCCGAGGGGGGGGGGTGGAAAAATTGTTTTTCCCCCCCCTGCAGGACTATTGGTTTTGATACTGGTCTGTATTCTGGACCTGAGAGTGCTGTGAAGTGTGGTGCAGGTGGATCCAGCTTCTTTCCTGTGAATACAGGATTGAGGCAAGGGTGCTTCCTTGCCCCATCACTGTGTCACGCTTGTTCTGGACTGGGTATTGAACAGGGTTGGAGATCAAAGTGATTGTGGAGCATCCCGTCGCGGCAACACCAAGATCACTGATTCTTGTTTTTGCCGATGTGCGTAATCTTTTGCTGAGTCGCTGGAGGTCCTGTGATTGGCTCTCGAGGCCGCTGCACGATGGCAAAGCCTTTGGGACTTAGGTCTCCTGGCTCAAGACCAAGCCCAGGTATTGAGACTTACTAGATGAGCTTACAGGCTGTTCATGCTGTGGCGAGGACTTGGTCCATAATGGACGAGGCGGGTCACGTCAGAAGTCCTACGGCGGATGGCATAGCCCAAGGTGTTATGGACTCGCTCAATCGGGAGTATTTGGCGTTGTCGGTACCTGTGCAGGAGGACAAAAGATTCCTGATCTTCAAGTCGCTTGTGATCCCTGTCTTACTCTATGTTGTGAGCCATGACACTAAATAGTGCTTGAAGAGACGAATCAATGCCTTTGGTAATAAGTGTCTTCGCAATCATGGGGTATCGCTGGGATGTTACGTGTCAAATCAACGATTGCCCCGGAGACTGTATCGAGGCCTATTACGTGCATAGTCCGTCACGCCAACTTCGGCTATAGGGCATGTGGCACGCTACCCTGAAACCGATCTTCCCATCGGGTTGTATCTTTAAGAGACATCCGCGTGGAGGAGGCCAAGGGGGCGCCACAAGGCTCGGGCTGGGGCAAGTTGATGTTTCTTGTCGAGAGCTGCTTAGTATGGAAAGGAGCTGCATGGGAAATCGTGTGTGGTGATCCCCGGGAGTCGCGTCGTAGGGTGGGCGATGCGACCGCCCCCGGCGTATGCTCCCAATGAATTTGATGATTGATTGTTACTCTTCATCCCTTTTCACTGGTAAAGTCTGACTCTCTTTCCTGTTTCTATTTTTCCACTTTCCCATGACTTAAATCTTTTCAAAAGAAGAGGTACAAGACCCTCCCGAACTAAATATGCTCACCCCTCTTGTTTTAATTTTATTCTCTTACTGTTTTCTTTATACAGGGACTGCAGCTAAGCGGGCTTTTTGTGTTTACCACCCATTTTTTTTGTTGTCCCTGGGCCATTCCTTTGTTAGTAAAAAAAAAAAAAAAAAAAAAAAAAAAAAAAAAAAAAAAAAAAAGGGAAATGGAGTGATATTCCGAAAATGGCAGGAAAAGCGCATTGCCTCTCTTGAAAAGCCCAAACTGATTAGCAAGTCCAGTATACAGTAGTCTTTGGACTCAACCTTCATAAAAGCTAGTTGATGTACCCATGAAGCCTCCAAAGGACAATTTGGTTTAGAGAAAACGAAAACCAAGTTTTCGATGAAGAGTGGGGATGGAGACGTCTGCCAAAGAGTGAAGGATCCAGAACTCCCACCGACAACTGCACCAAGGACCCAACTAAACATGTTGGATTATATATGTAGTAGGTCGCCACACTCCTTACAACGGCAGACCCAGATAACTGGAAAACTGGAACTCCACCATTGTCTCTAAAGAGATCATTTGCCTGAAATTCCTCCGATTACGGATGTTGCCTAGCGTCTCCGCAATAACCCTGAATCGGGAGACTTTCCAGGTTTAAGCTTTGTTCAAGGGTGACCTGAGAACTATGCATGGCACGCCTTGTCCAATTCACTGAAGTAAATGTATTAACCTGCAAACTGGGAAAAGGAAAAAGACGGAGGAGAAGGAGAGGGAGCATCTGAGTGAGCTGTAAGTGAACACAGGTTGAGAAAATAGAGAGAGAAAAAAAGATAAGGAATAGGAGTGGAGGGATGAGGGCATAGCACAAAGGAGGAATGCTTAGGAGGAAAGAAAAGGGAGATAAGTTGTAGAGAAACTTAAATAAGAGTTATATGGAGTAACAGCTAAAACAATTGGCCATTCTATATTTCATGGATACAGTTTATGTCGTCTTCTTTCCTCATGTTACATCTCTTTTCTCCTTCCAGTTTAGCTTTATTACCTGGTCGCCCCTCTCAAGCTACCTTCTCTCTCTTCTTGCCCTATTTTCCGTTATTATAACTTCCTTCTTTGTTCCCTATTACAACTTGTTTTCTTTCCTCATACTTCTTACTAATTCCTTCCCTCCTCTCCTTCTGTCCCCTTTCCCCACTTCTGACATAATGGATGGGTTTGATACCAATGACCTAATACCATCGTCATGACCGATATTTGGATAAGCTGGTAAAAAGAAAAAAAAATTTTGGCTCAAGGGGGATAGCAATCGCTTCATTTGTCAGTGAAAAAAAACGGAGCAGGCGGGGATCGAACGCTCGACTACAGAATTGCCTGACTGGTGCTTTAATCCACTTGACCGCAATGGCGGTATGCATGTGTATGTATGTGTGTGTGTGTGTGTATGTATTCATCTAGTTATATTTTACAGGGCCTGAGCTGCACTCGTATGGCCCCGTCTCCATATCAACATTCTTATCATTCATCCTTAGTGTTGGCCGAAACTATCACCCCGGGAGGCGTTCACAAACCCCCGGCTAACACCCGGTTCCCATTCACTGCTGGGTGGACAGGGGCCTCGGGTTTTAAGTAAACAGCCATCTGTTTCCGCTCCGCCCGGGGATCGAACCTGGGATTTCTCGGTTGTGAACGAGCGTGCTAGCTACTACACTACGGAGTACATGTAGGTTCGGTTACGTGAAATTTCTTTTTCAATCATGTTTGTCGCAAAAAAAAAATATTATAAATGATTTGCGACAGAAATGGTTAGCAGATTAATTCAAAACATCAAAACTCACCAGAAAAACACTTATTTGTCCACCAAAGTGAATTCGGTGTCAAACTGGAAATTAAGCATCATTTGTTCCCTTCCCTCCCCTAAGTCTCGCCTCATGGAATCGTCTCCGTGGTGTAGTGGCTCGCGCGTCTACTTACGAATCCGCAGGCCAGGGTTCGAATCTGGGCCATGGCAGGTCGGCGGCCAGCCACACACACACACAGTTCCCCTACCCACCCCGGTATTATTTCGGTAGTGGGCTTTCAAAAGTCCTAGGATTCCTGTGCCGATGGCGACGGTGGAGTTGCACCTATTTATTCTTATTAGATCACTTTTGTCCGTGATTTTGACCAAATTATCAGCTTGCCAAGAGGTTTGAAGGTTAGTAGAAGACGTGCATGACAAAAGATTAGTCCATCATAAGGTAGTAAGCGAGATATGGCAGGGGCGAAACAACGAATCTTAACCCCTTCACACCCAGATCTTTTCTTTGCTATATAAAATCATCTGTTGTTAGCCATAAAACTACGAATGAAAAGTCACTGAATATACCAAATTAGTTAGTGGACAAGGATACTAAACAGGTTATAGCTATAAAATATTGCTTATATTCACAAAAACTCGACTAATTGTACTCAAATTACAAAGGAAATTATGTTCTGCGTACGAATGGGTTAACCTTCTTACCTACAGCATCGGGTAGATATTTGCATTCTGAGTAGTTTTAACCCCATTTCTAAATTTGAACCCAACATAACGAGATAAAACAGGATAAAACACGGGTCTTTCTTGGTCAAATAAACGGGTACATTTCCGGATGAACACCGAACTTCTCTTGGTGAACGAAACAATTTTTGTCTGGTGAGTGT
>JACEEZ010004106.1:10000-55000 GCA_016584305.1 Chionoecetes opilio | reverse complement strand
TATATTTTATTTTATTTTTGTACGCCAGATTCTGATGACTTTTTTTCAAAAATGTTGCTCTTATTTCTATTTTCGGTTCCAATTTTGCATTTGTCACAACTTTCCATAACGCTTGTCACAACTATATATTTTCATACGCCCTCTAAAACTCCCTCTCTATTTCATCATCACATGCTACCCCGTTTTCCATAGCATGTGTGATGGTGAGCCTTACTACTTGTGCTGTAAATTGTAGCATCGCCCTAAACATTTAAACTCCAGCACTTTATAGACTTTTACAGACAGACGCTATATACTTTATTTACACTTCTACATGATGTACTTTTACTTTTACAGACACTTTACATTTATACTCCTGCATGATGTACTTTTACTTTTACAGACACTTTACATTGACACTCCTGCATGATGTATACTGTTACGTCAGAAGAGTCCACGGCATTATGAAATCACTCCACCATCCTCCACCCATCACATCCACGGGAAATGACGCAACACACACACCCACAGCTCCAACAAGTCTCTGGGTGGCGGCCCGTCATGCCACGCGCCACTAACACAAACACGGTCACTGGGTTATGCCATTCTATACGTCTTCTTGTACACACACTTAAATGCCACAAAAGACACCGTACCCAGCCAAGCTACAACCAATGCAATAGAGGATTGTTTTGTTGACAAGATACTGTTCGTCAATACCTTACAATATGACGTAGATAAATATTATAAAAGAGCATTGAAAGATGGGACGCAAGTTTGACTCTACCCCAAAACAACACAATTAGGTAAACACACACACACACACACACACACACACACACACACACACACACACACACACACACACACACACACACACACACATGGACACACACACACACACATGGACACGTACTCATCTCCCCACTTGCCACCTTCTTTAATCAATAACATACTACCTAACCACAAAGCCTTTAGAACTAGGCCTATTTTAACAAAAGTTTACAGGCTTTGACCTAACCCCATACTCTTAACCTCTGGACACGGGACACTATCATTATACCTCCTCTTATAGCTTCCATGCACAGACACACATATACGCGCCATTCACCCTAAACTGGCGTACATAGGAGTCGTTTGATGATAGTGTGCAGCTGGAATAATGATGTGCAACTGGAGTTAGTGTGGCGAGGTGGTGTGCAGCTGGAGTAATGGTGTGAAAAGGTATTAATATGTACAGTCACCTGCAGTGGTTGTCCTACCCCCTTTGACACTTCAAGCCCCTATATTCGAAGTCAGACGACATATGCCAACTAGCCACTGACAGGAGCAGTCATTGGCTGTGACTCTTGTGACTAGTCAATAAGGCCCGCCTCCTGCCCTCTCCCCCCACCCTCTCTCCTTTTCCTCCCTCTCCCTCCCATTCCTCCCTGTCTCCTCTCCTCTCTCTCTCTCTCTCTCTCTCTCTCTCGCTTCTCTCTCTCTCTCTCTCTCTCTCTCTCTCTCTCTTCTCTCTCTCTCTCTTTTCCTTTTCTCTCATCTCTCTCGCTCTCTCCTCTCTCTCTCTCTCTCTCTCTCTCTCTCTCTCTCTCCCCTCTCTCTCTCTCTCTCCTCTCTCTCTCTCTCTCTCTCTTTTATTTTTTTTATTTTTTATTTTAAACAACTGACATGGTATACATGGGGCTACAAATAGCAAAGAGGTTGTTGAAGGCATGGGTGGCAGAAGCTAAAGATGTCCCCTGCCCCGGGGGACTCTATCTAAAAAGCTATGCCTTATAGGATAAAATAATATAAAATGTTACAGACTGGGGGTCACTGTCCGGCACGCACCTTTCAGGCGCACTCTTTACACGTAACTGTGTCAATGTATGTCACCATGTTGTGTGTCACTATGTATCACTATTGACCACACTGTGTTACGTCATACGGGCACTAAGGCGGATGTAGCGGCACCCTCTGTGGGCCGCCACCTTCACCTGCTGGGGGTTCATGGCCACGACATCCACCTCAACCGTGAAGGTGTTCCACAGTGTCGCCGTGGCCCCAAATAAAGGCTCGCTGGCCCATCATGGTGTGGGTCATCGGGGCCTCGGGAGGAGATCACCTGACCTACCGTCCTCGTAGCGCGCTTGACCTCTTCCACGGGACCCGAAGTCCTGCAAGGTGGGAAGAGTGTTGCACCTGGGGCCTTGTGCAACACTGGAGGGCACCGGGCTCTCCTCCGGTTGCCCAGGCTGTCAAGCTGGGGGCGAGGATCATCCCGCCACTGCTCCTGCTGTAGTCGTTGTTGTTGTTGTTGTTGCTGGTGTTGGAGCTGCAGCTGATGTTGTTGTTGTTGTCGTCGCTGCTACTGCTGCCACTGTTGCCGTGGGCGACGTTCCCTGTGATATTGGTCGTCGGTTAGGTGTATGAGGCGCTCAGCACGCCTCTGCACTTTGTCCAACAGTGACAGGTGGCACTGGGCACTACTCATCCAGGTGAGAGGACTACTCCATGACGGGCCTCACTTGGGCCTTATACAGCCGCATGAGGCCGTCAGCGTCGAGCAGGTGCCTTACTCGGCGCAGGAGAGTCACCCTCAGGGAGGCTCGACGTGCCACTGTCTCCAGGTGGCGGTCAAAGCGGAGCCTGGAGTCAACCTCCACCCCATGGATGTTGGGTCACCCACCCATGATCTCGTGCACCCACCTGTCCACCCCAAGACAGCCGTCCACCCTTCACTCAGTCTCGCCCACCTTTAGGTGTGCCGTCCACCCAGGTTGAATAGCACTGATCTAGAGTATCTGATTGCCCTAATTTTCGAGCCTGCTTTCCATGCATAAGTATTACAAAATGCCTTGCAGATTCAATGGAAGCTTCAGTATCTGTTTCATGAAAATGCTGCAGACTTACCATGAAGCCAATATTCCTGGACAGTGTTGTGTAGGTTGTGCGTTTTCCAATTCTGTACATAGCACAAGTTGTATCACAGCCGATAAGGGCATGCACTGCAGGAAGGCATCCACACATTTCTGGGCCAATAGATTCTGCTATTTCATGAACTGGGATGTAGCGTTCGGAGCTGACGAGTTTTTGGGAATGCCTGGCATGCATATATACTTCTGGCGACAGCAGTCTTTTATTCCAGTAGTGTAGCAACAGGATGAGGACATCAGTGTCATCACATCGAATGATGGTTTGCGAATGATTTGATAGATGGGCAGCATGCAGCAGAACTAGAGTATCTGCCTCCTCCTGCGAACTGAAAAGCTCGTCTAATGCTGACACTCCTGTCTAAGTCACCTGTTTCACAACTTCCCCCTCACTAAAGCCTCCGGCCAGAACAGTTGATGAACCTGTGGGTAGTTTGTCGCCTATACTTGCACATATGTATTGACAGATGAAGTTTGCCTAACTTGCCTTATTTCCAGAATTCTTCAGGAACAGTCTGTAATTAGGTATATGTCTGCTGCCTTGGATGTAATGAGTTGCCCCTGTGGTATTTGTTGCACCTCTCCGGGTTCTTTCATTTGATTTGATGGAATGTTCATGATCATAGCGGTCGAAGATTATGGTGACCTGTGTAATGCCGAGAGAAGGCTTTCTAAGAAGGCGTACTATCCGTTTCTGAACTACTTCTGCCAAATAGTTGAACGTCTTAAAGTGGCTCTCATTCAATGATTGTATCATTGCCATGCCATCAATTATGCACATTGATGAACAACTGGGTGACATCTCGGGCAGCTCTGTTATCACATCTGTACATTTTTCTTCAAGTTTTCTTGTCAGTTCAGCCTTTGCAGTCCTGCGCATGGAACCATCATCATGAAATAATGATGGCGGTACGCAGCTAGTTCAAAGCTCAGGACAATCTCATATCTACTTCTCGATTCTTTTTAAACTGTAGCAAATCTTCTGAATAATATCTCTGTGTCAATGATAATTTCCTATCCTTGTCATAGGTGAGGGGCCCTTTTTCATGCTTGAAAGTCAGCACTGAAAATCGAGGCAATGGGTCCCAAAAGCTAACAGAAGATCCCTGGTCGATCCTTTCTGCAATAAACACATCCGTTGCTTTCTGTCCTCTCTGTGGGACTTCCATCATTGACTTTCCAACCTCAGGCGTTGCTACCTGAACAGTACTGATGTTCACCAATGTCGAGGGAATGTTGTCCACGTCAAAAGGATCTTGGCATTGACTTAGTATTAAATCCTTGATGTTGGATGCATCCTTTCTGTCCTGCTCCATCCTCGCATTTCCAAGTTCAGTATGGAAGAGGTTGATCCCATGGTTAACACAAATGTCTGTAAGCGACTCTGAGTATTCCCCCGTTACATGCCTGGTTAGAAGCCATCTCAGCAGAGCTCCCTTCCTGCGGGTGTAACCAATAACTCCTCCTTGGGTATAATTAGTTAATGTTGGTCAAACCTTAAAAACATGATTTGATGCAAGAACAAATTAAAAGGGAGAGTGAAATTAGCAATTTGGTATTTTTTCGGGTGTTTCGCAAACAAGGGTTTTAATTTGCTATGTCAGACACCCTTTCCGTGAACTACAACCATGATTTTCTCAAAATAGACATCAATACGCTTCAAATGAGACCAACTTTGTTTTGTTCTAAGAAAGTGCAAGGTATGTCCATTTTTAGAGGCTTATTTCAATGAAAGCCGCTCCACTATTAGGACCACACCCTTGGAACTATCTGAAATGGTGGAATTATTGGATTAGTGGAACTATCTACTGCAAGTACGGTGTTGTATAGGGAGGACGAGTTCATATGTATAGAAAATACCCGTACATGTAAACAAGAACGTAAAAATACATCATGTGCCGATAGATAAAAAAGTTGACCTGATTGAGCTAAATCAATGTGATTTTTGGATTCAGTACATCAAAATTTTCCAAAATCAGCTAAAAAGACTTAGACAATAAATTTGTTGTTAACCAGTGAATTATGCATGTAAGTTAAGTATATTTAGTTATTAGTGGGTATGCGTTTTCTTTACTTAAGTTTGTTTTTTGTTTTTTTGCTGAGGAGTAATTTTGCTGCAATGTATTATTTAAAATAATGACTATTAATATTGTGGACTACATGGGTTTTACTTGCTGTGGAGTTTTTGTATTTTCATTACTTATGAGTATAATGTGTTATAAAACTGGGTTAATTTCCAGATGAACACCGAACTTCATTTGGTGGACGAAACAGTTTTTTCTGGTGAGTTTTGATGTGTTTTGAATTAATCTGTTAACCTTTTCTGTTGCAAATAATTTTTTTATTTTTTGGCATGAATGACAAAAAACAAAAACAAATTGAACCTAACATAACCTATACCAAAGACTACTGTATACTGGACTTGATACTCGCGCTCCGCGCAAACCCGCCGATGACCGATGGCCGATTGTCAAGGAAAACAAGTGTACCATGAAAATCAGCTAAATTTACCACTTTCAAGTGAGTTAGTTATATAAAAATCATATTAATGTCACCATGAAATATTCAGGATTCTGAAGCTATAGGTTTTGTGCTTTTTTGAAGTTAAAATAGCGAAATATACATAAATAAATGAGGTGACTTTGCTTCTTGATACGTATGCCTCAACTAAATTAATAGATATCATTGGTATTACAAATTATCACGCCGTTAACCATTAACTGTCACGCCGGACTAGAACCCTCCTGAGGAGAGACAAGGAGAGGTATGTCAGGAGTCTCGCCGAGGATCTCGAGGGTCATTTGAACGCTAATGACCTCCGATCCGCCTACCGAGCCCTGAAGAAGCTCCGTTCCAAGTCTCCTTCTCGGGCGAGTGCTATAAGAACAGCAGATGGGCGCCTCGTGTCGGACATGGATGGGCAGATGGCTCGTTGGGCTGAGTACGTTGGGCAGTTGTTCACGGTGGACCCTCCAACTGAGCAGCTTCACACCACTGGGTTACAGGCAGTGGATGCCGATCCTCCCATTGACGAAACCGCACCCTCTCTTGACGAAGTCAGAGAGGCTGTAGCAAAGTTGAAGGGTGGAAAGGCAGCTGGTGTTTGTAATATCAGTGCGGAGCTCCTCAAAGCTGGGGGTGAGGCCATGATCCGCGGGTTGCATGCTGTCCTGACTACCGTGTGGCAATCAGGTACCATTCCTCCTGACTGGAAAAGGGGGCTGGTCGTCCCTATCTGGAAAGGGAAAGGGGACCGTCAGGACTGCAACAATTACCGCGGTATTACACTGCTCAGCGTACCAGGCAAGGTGCTTGCCCATCTATTGCTGACACGAATTCGCAGTCATCTGATGAAGCATCAGAGACCTCAGCAGTCTGGGTTCACGCCTAGTAAGTCAATAACGGAGCGTATCCTAGCACTTCGTGTCCTGGTGGAACGCCGACGTGAGTTTCGACAGGGGATGCTTGCAGCCTATGTTGATCTCAAGAAGGCGTTTGACTCAGTGCATCGTGAGTCACTCTGGGATCTTCTGCGACTTCGAGGGATTCCTGCAAGGACTACTATTTTGATAACTGGTCTGTATTCTGGGACTGAGAGTGCTGTGAAGTGTGGGGCAGGTATATCCAGCTACTTTCCTGTGAATACAGGAGTGAGGCAAGGGTGCGTTCACTTTTCAACGCTTGTATGGACTGGGTATTGGACAAGGTTGTAGATCAAAGTGATTGTGGAGCATCCGTCGGCAACACCAAGATCACTGATCTTGTTTTTGCCGATGATGCAGTAATCTTTGCTGAGTCGCTGGAGGTCCTGGTGATGGCTCTCGAGGCGCTGCACGCGGAGGCAAAACCTTTGGGACTTAAGGTCTCCTGGCTCAAGACCAAGATCCAGGTATTTGGAGACTTACTAGATGAAGCAGTACAGTCTGTTCATGCGTGTGGCGAGGACATTAAGATCTTGGAAAGTTTTACATACCTTGGTAGCGCAGTCCATAATGACGGCGGGTCACGTCAAGAAGTCTTACGGCGGATTGGCATAGCCCACGGTGTTATGGACTCGCTCAGCGGGAGTATTTGGCGTTGTCGGTATCTGTGCAGGAGGACAAAGATCCGGATCTTCAAGTCGCTTGTGATCCCTGTCTTACTCTATGGTTGTGAGACATGGACACTAAATAGTGACTTGAAGAGACGAATCAATGCCTTTGGTAATAAGCGTCTTCGCAGAATCATGGGGTATCGCTGGGATGATTACGTGTCAAATCAGCGATTGCACCGTGAGACTGAATCGAAGCCTATTACCTCCATAGTCCGTCAGCGTCAACTTCGGCTATATGGGCATGTGGCACGCTACCCTGAAACCGATCCTTCCCATCGGGTTGTATCTGCAGGAGACAATCCAGCGTGGAAGAGGCCATGGGGGCGCACACAAGGCTCGTTGCTGGGGCAAGTTGATGTTTCTTGTCGAGAGCTGCTTGGTTTGGGAAAGGAGCCTGCATGGGAACTCGCGCGTGGTGACCCCCGGGAGTGGCGTCGTAGGGTGGGCGAGGCGACGCGCCCCCCGGCGTATGCCCCCAATGATTGATTGATTGATTGGTATTACAGATATTCAGCTAGTCAATAACAGTATATAATATTTATCTATGTTATCAAGTAAGAGTGGTGCTACTTTCATGAAGTCATAGTGAAGTCATGATATTTATTCTATACAGTTATGTTAAAATATTATGAACGAGTTAAGAATTCATATTATGGCAACAATCGCCGAAGCTTCCCATTGTGTATATTTACATGGGCGACATATGTCTACTCTCTGACATGAGTAGCATCCTCCATGACAGTAAACAATAATTAGTGAAGTTTCAGGGTTTTATCACATTTGTTGCAGCCTTTTGGTGTTACTTTTAATATCAAGAAAAATAGGCACCTGGCAACTCTCTTGTATAGCAGCGGCCTTTTTGACGTGAATCTGCGGTGGCCGCCAGTAGTGCTTGGTGTGAGTTTAAACATTATTCTTAAGTGTTACAACATGTGATGGTTGTGTCTTACTACAACATTGTTTTTTTCTGCTAACGAGTGCATCGTGAACACGCTCAACATGACAAGTGAGATACAGCACGTTCAATAACGTCTCAATTGCAGGAGGAGAGTTGGTTTTCTTGTGGTGTTCGCATGGGCAGTATAACATCTGCCTCCCTCGGTTCAAAGTTCTCTTCTCAAGCATGTAGTCCTCTATACACAAAGAAAATTCACCTCAGCTCCAAGTCAATGCATACTCTGAAGTGCATACTGTGCAATATACTGTGTGTGGAGTTTGTGCAATGATGAAGCTTACACGTAGCTGTGAAGTGACTACTCATGTGCTGGCGTCTCTCTCCACCATTGCGTCTCAGAGTCTCCGCAATCCCTCAGAAATATCCTAATTTGTGCTCCAAGACAGAGAGGTGTATAATGTGCAAACCAGTATGCGTGGAGCGTGTAGTGATGTTAGATGTTTACACGGTGCACCAGATTCTTCTTGAAAATTGTGTGATTCGTATTTATTTCACTGTAATGTTATCGTGTTGATGGTTTACGTCATTTCGCCTACAGTCCTGCAAGTCATTTCACCCAAATCTAGAGTTTGTTCGGCTGCACTAAAGCTGGTTCGCCCACAAGTATTATTCAATACACAAATCATGTAGTAATAACTATATTAAAACCTAATATAAACATAACATTAAAACTTGAGAAAAATCATGTCATAATTCGAATTGTAATAATATACAATTAGCAATTAAAACTTAAGAAAAACATAAAAATATTAATTAATATAAATAAAAAATCATGTCATAATTTTTGTTGTGAAAGAAAAACAGAGCAAAATTCTTGCAATTAAAATGTTTTAGCTGCTTACTGGTCCATTAAGATATGAGCAAGCTTTCAAAGTTGGAATGAGGATGTCTCACCCCTCATGTAGTATTCATCCTAAAGACTGAACAATTTACTTTGCTGATCTTTATTACGTCCCCGTTGGAACTAACCTAACCTCACTATACATTACCAAAATCTCCTAGGAGCCTAAGCCGGAGAATGAATCTCTAGCTAAGAGGTTATTAATGACGTTTATAGCCNACCCCCCAACAAGGGGGTAAACCCCTCGTCCGGCCCAATTTAATTAATTTTGCCCCCCAAAAAAAAAAATTTTACAGGAGAATATGAATAAAAGGGGAATTTTTAATTTCGCTTTCCTTTGATATATTTGTTTATGATAAATGTTTTGGCAGCATGATAATTGCGTTAGCTAAAAAAACATCATGAAATGGGGAAATTTTCCTATCTAATATATGTTTATAGTATAAAAGATATCTTTTATCTTGGAAATGTTTTTCTTAATATTATCAAATAAAAAACCGTAAAAACACACTAAAGAAATCCCATTATGAGACTCAAGAAATAGCATGAACTTAAACTTTTCGCCATTTAATTTTTTGCCGAAAATATTTACATGGAGAATAAAAAAAGCTGAATTTAATTAGCTTTCCTTTGATATTTTTGTTTTCTGAAAAAAATTTAGAACCATAAAACATTAGCTTTAATAAATAAAAAACATCACAATGGGGAAAAAAAATTACCCGATTTCTGATCCTTTTAGTTATTTAACGCTAATTTATGAGGGTTCAAATTCATTTATCAAAAAAACGAAATATAGCAAGGAAAAAGCAAATTTAAATTTCCCCTTTCTAGATATTCCCCATGTAAAATGTTTTTGAGCAAAAATTAAATGGGGGAAGATTTAAAAGTTCATGCATTTTTTTTTTTGAGAGCTCATAATGGCATTTCTTTAGTCGTTTTACGGTTTTTTTTGAAAATATTATAGAATAAACATTTCCAAAAGAAACAATATATCTTTATACTGATAAACTTAATTAGGTAGGAAATTACCCCATTTCATGATGTTTGTATTTAGTAACATTAATTTTTGCATGCTGCTAATTATTTATCAGAAAAAAAAAATATAGCAAGGAAAGCTAATAAATTCCGCTTCTATTTATGTTTTCCATGTAAAATGTTTTGAGAAAAAATTAAATGGTGAAGAGTTTTGTTCATGCATATTTCTTGAGAGGTTCATAAGGGGATTTCTTTAGGTGTTTTACGGGTTTTTTTTTGAAAAAATTTTGAACAAAAAAATTTTTCCCAAGATAAAAATTATCTTTATCGATAAACATTAATTAGTTTTGGTAAAATTGTCATCCGGTGGCCTCTAGACTCAGCCGTGACGTCATAAATCTCAGGCGCAGGCCTTTTTAAAATTGAGACGGCCTTGGGGACTACCCGACCCCGACCCACGGGGCCATCGCCGCGCCCTGCGTCTTCAGTGAGTATGAAACAGCCATCACCCCGCCCTTTTTCAAGGGGGAATGTTTTCCCTCTTTAAACCCGACTACCACGAGGTGGTGAGCATTGCAACCTGTCGTGAACCCGAACCATAAAAAAGATGAGAAAAAATTAAAAGCATAAAGCAAAAAACCATACAAACTAAATTCTTGCTTCCGTTCCTTAAAATCTGGTAAGGAAAATCGTGTTTTTCGACCTTAATTCTTTCGCGGTAGCTACGGTATTCCGACCCTTAAAACCCCTTGGGACAAAATACTATCGGGCATTCCGATCCCTTTAAATCTGTTACAAAAATAGCTATCGTGCATTCCTCAGAAAGCACTTTGTGGCGTAAAATCCCTGGGGGGTGCACGTCAGGTTGGTTCAAGCACAACGCCGCTAAATAAAGGGAAAAAAGAAAATCATCCTTCCCTCCTTATACCTAAAACTTCACGATCTGTCACGCCCCACCACTCTACTACCCAAGACACCCCCTCCCCCATCGTCCCCAAATTTAAAAATTTTCATACCCCAATTACCCCCAGTCAACAATACCCCCTAACCCCCCTCGATTTGGGGCGGTTCCCCTAGTGGTTAGCGTCTCCGAGTGGGGAGTCCGGGACTTATGTTGCAAGGGTGATCAGAGGATTGGCTAATCTCCCTATCGGTGGCACGGCTCCCCTTTTCACGTCGTTCGTATCGTTGACTTGGGTTATTATTTCAATAACCTTAGGTCCCCCAGGAGGTTTTTTAAGAGGGGCGCAAATAATAGGTCATTTGACCTGCGGGAGCCCCCGAAAGCCAATACTCACGTAACATCCCATATCCCGCCTCAAATATAGACCCTGCTTTGCATTGGACACGCAAGGCCCATTCGTAGCTATGGCCATGATAGCAAGCAGTTCGCAGCATCTGTTGGAACCTTGGAGGTGAAGGGTAATTTCGAAAGGTGAGACAGGCCCTTTCGGCTGTTGGCAACCCTACTCGAGGGTTTCCTCTCGATGAGAATATTGCAGCTTCTGATTACTATAATTCCAACCTGATCCAGGGGGAGAGTTACAGGGCGCATGGTTAGTGCTCGGCCTGCCAAGGGACTTTTTTCACTGAACTCCAGGTTTAAAGGAAGTGGGTGGGTTCATTGGTATGCAGAACAATAAAATCACAAATACTGTCTACTGAAAAAAATTCAAATAAAATGAGATCCAAAAACCAGAGCCGTGAAACATGGAAAATATCTTTGTTTTAACACACACACACACGCACGAACGCACGCAGCACGCACGCACGCACGCACGCACGAAACGCACGCACGCACGCACGCACGCACGCACCACGCACACGCACACGCACACGCAGACCCCACACGCACACGCACACGCACCCCACACACACACACACAACCCCTGTGGATCCTGTGGAGCGTAGTTATAGCCGCAACACTTTTGGGTGCCCGTGGCCACGCTGATGGGGCCACCACTAGTACATTCCGTCTGCCCGTCTCTGCGCTAGTGGTCTACAATGCTGTTGCTGGGGCGCGAGGTGGTAGTGGGGCAGCTTGGGTTGATGGGGTTGTCCGCAGAAATAATCCAATTATTTTTTTAAACTCACCAGACATGGTTTGGGTTTTCAGTCACGCAGATGTCTTAGTAAGGCATTGAATAGGCGAGGCCCTCTGGTGGCAAAGGCGTTCTCTTTCAACGTCTTGACTCTGGTGGCTGCTTGGATGTGTCCTCTCAATTTGGCAGGGGTCGGCCCAGTCGTTGAGAATGTTAAAACGTACGTCAAGGTTATTGATTGTACTGCCAATTGATATTTTATAGATATATAAAAATGGCATACCTTTTCTCTGCGTCTCTCCAGTGAGAAAAGGTTAAGTTTTTCTTAAACCTGTCCAGTAATTAAGTTTCAAAACAGCAGAGATTTTACTGGTAAATGACCGCTGCACAGCTTCGAGTGACTGTTTTTCTCCAACCTTCCACGGGCTCCACAACTAAACAGCAATACTCTAACAAAGGCACGAACGAGTGACTTGTAGAGCGTCAGCATGGGCAGTGTGTCACGGGTCCGAAAGGTGTGCAGAATCCAGCCAACCTGACTTCGTGCTTACTTTGTCACTTTGACTATGTGAGTAGTAAAGCTGCAATAAACGGGTGAGGGTAACACCGAGGTCTCTTACTTTTCCCTTTTTGTTAATGTGAGATCCGTCATGTGCTGTGTAAGTTTACCCATTGTTAGTTCTTCGGTCAGTTTTGTAACTCAAGGTTTCAAATTTATTGTTATTAAAGGACATATTGTTCTGTTCTGCCCACAAGTAAAGCGCTGCAAGGTCAGTTTGGAGTAAGTCGGCGTCGGCTTGTAAGGACACTTCCTTTAACACACGGGTGTCATCTGCGAAGGAGGCGACAGACGAGTGTTGAACATGTTTCTGATATCGGAGTGTGTATGAGGAAGAGTAGGGGCCGAGGACTGACCCCTGGGGTACTCCACTAGGACTCCAGACACTGTGACACTGCACCATCAACTGCTACAAATTGTTCTCGGTGGTGAGGAAAGAATGCAACCACACTTCGAGTTTTTCCCGATATACCCAGGCTTCGTATTTATGCAGCAATATGCCTGGTCCACTTTATCGACACCCTTGCGAAGTCTAGGTAGATCACGTCAACTTTCTTTTTTGTGTTCAAGTGCTCTGAGAATGTTTTCATGATGGGCGAGTAATTGTGAAAGGCATGGGCGACTGGAACGGAAGCCAGCTGATCTTGGTTTCATTTTTGTCATTACCCTCAAGAAAACGAGGCTATTTCTTCCACTTTTAATCTCTCTAGAGTTTTTATGATGTGTGAAGTTAAGGTAAAGGTTATAGTTATTTGCTTCAGCTCTCGTTTCCCCCTTTGAAAATAGGTGTAATTCTAGCACATTTAAATTCTTGCGCTATGACTCCTCGATCAAGGGAGTTTCTGTACAAAAAATACAGGGGGATGCTTAACTCTGGGTGCAATTTTTGAGAAGCTTCGTGGGAATGATCTGGGTCAGCTGCTGCGTTGGTGTTGATGTCTTTAATTGCTTCTTTTATGTCCAAGTAGAAAAGTTGATGTCTGTTATGCTCAATGTAGGATCTGCGATTTCAAAGAAATCTTTGGGTAAGTGTATTATTTTATCTTGCCGTAGGGTACTGAAGGGCTCCCTTTATAAGGGCCCTGATAGTTCCTCGGCGATCCCTGGGGTTCATTGATGGTTCGACCCCTTGAGTTTTTCAGGGGACCAGCACCGACTTTAGTGTTGACTGTGATGGAAAACATATTGTTTAAAAAAACTTCGGATTAGTTTTAATACATGTACAGCCTGTGTTCTTTCCCAGCTGTCTCAGCCCCAACTGATAGTTTAAGTTTTCATCTAAAGTGTTTATGTTTCTTCTAGTCGAGTCTTGTTGTTGTATTGTCACTTTGCCTCAACTTCTTTCGAAGCTTCGTACGCTTACGCATAAAATACCTTGCGATCCCTTGGTATACTTTCTTGGAGCTGTTTTTCTTATGTGTACATGTTTTTTATAAATTTCATGGCATTTACTGAGGAATTGTTGTACTGAACCTCAGGGTCAGAATTGCTCATTTCAAGTTACCAGTCCACTTGATTAGGGTCCTTTTAAGGTTATCCAAAAAGATGGACTCACTGAAGAAATTCAAGTGATTAAATCTCACCGCCGTGTGCCCGTGCTGGGTGAAGTCACGGTGATGTTTTTTATCCCGCCCTGGTTGTTGTCAGGGTTACGATGTTGTGATCCGAGAGGTTTGCTGGGTCAACTGTGAAATTATGGAAAAGATCATCATTGTTGGTCAATACCAAAGTCGAGTATATTGTCGTCTTTTGGGGGTAATTTATGATTTTTGTCAGACAGAGGTCTTTGGGGGAAGCGTATAGGAATGCTTCAGCCTGAACACGCATGTCAGCTGCCCCCACGTAGGGTTGTTTCCGAATTCCAGTCAAGTAATGGAAATTTTGGTCTCCAGAGAGCCCCTACTGTAGGCATGGGTGGGGGGAAATTGTCTAACAATAATTTCATCCTTGTTAAAGACTCAGAGAATTTGCCGTCGGACATGCTGGTGGTCAATAAATATTGATATAAATCATGTCAATAAGTGGTATTTAAAACCCGACCTCTGTATATGAATTAGATTAAGAGAAAAGAACTTCGGCTGGGAAGGTGATCTACATATGTGATGACGCCGCCCTTTTTTTTTTTGGTTGCCTCTGTCGGTTCTGAAGTGAGTATAATTATCAATTTTATTTCCGCCTCTTTTATTTTTTTCTGTAAGGTGAGATTCAGATAGGGAGAGTATCATGACTTGTTTTGTTTGCACTATTTCTGAGAGTAGCTCAGTTTCCCTTTGAATCTGTATGGTGTGAGGCCTGCAAGTTAAGTGTAATTATCTTTTAAGGTGCGTCAATGGGACTCAGATGTTGTTGGGACCACTGTGGCGGGTGAGCGTTCCACTGCCATGGCATTATTTTAGCATCTGAACGATGTGTGGTGTGCTTGCTGCATTTGCTGCATTTGCTGCACTAAAAAATGTACGTAGTTTTCAGTCTGAGTATTTTCGGCTTGGGTGTCTCATAAAATTCGTCGAAGCACTTTGTGTTTGAGGGTTCGGTACAACTTGTGTTAAAACGACGAGGTGGTGGTTGTCCGGTTTTTATGTGTTCGGTACTTGTCATGAGGTGGGTAGCGGCGGGTGCCCTTCAAATGTAATCTTTTACACTAAATTAAAACACTCACGCCTTCTCTCCGAGCCATAACAGATGGGAGGGTGTAAATAAGGACATTTTTGCCCTTTTTGCAACCCCTAACAGAATCCCAAACCCTGTGCTTTAAATTTTTTGCACAGTTTTTGGGGGCGCATAGAGGCAAAACACGACCCGTAAGACCAAATTACAACGATTATGTCTGTAGTGGTAACATTTATTCTTTGTTTTTTTATCACCTTTGTGGTCACTGTGACGAGGGTTTCTACCTTGAGGGGTGGTGGCGTCCCTGTGGTCTTCTGAAACATGCTCCGAAGCAGGTTCCGAACTGTTATCCGGTTGTTCGCTATATTCATTTTCACTGTTTTTATTTTCCTCACTGTTCTTCAGTTTTAATTTAGTCTCCTTTTCCTTTTCCAATAAGGCATACACCAAAGACTACTCTATACTGGACTTGCTACTCGCGCTCCGCGCCAAACCGCCCTTGACCAGTGGAGGCCGAAAATCAAGGAAAACAAGTTTACCATGAAAATCTGCTAAATTTACCGGTTTCAAGTACTGATACATACTGATACTGATACATTTATTTGGCCCTTTAGCAATACAGAAATGTAAACTATATATACATGTATATATTATAAGGCTTGGTCTGTTGAGCCGGAGCTCTTATACAGACCTGTTGCGAAACATAGTTGCCGATTTAGGTCAGATAAATAAGGCCCGAGAAATAATATAAAATATAAATCGCATTACCTTTAAAAATTCTACCAGATAATTATTATATAAGCAATAGTTAATAAAATACAAAAAATAATGTGAATAAAAATGAAATACAAATAGAATATACGCAAATCTTGACAAGGCAAAAACAAAGGCTAATATTAACAAACACACAAGCATACACAAAACTAAAATACACATGAACACACAAGGATTAGATTTATTGATCGATTTTTTTCTTCTTTATTTTACACTTGAAAATGTTACTATCGGTGATGTTTTTTAGATCTTCTGGCAGCCGATTCCACAGTTTTACTCCCCTAACCGTAATACTTCGCTGTGCATGGGACGTTCTACATATAGGAATTTTTAGATCATTTGGTCTTCGGCTATTTGAGTAGTTAGACATGAACTGAAAACCACTGTCAACTTAGTATGTGTATAATGCTTTATATATAAATAGATTTGCTTGGAGGAATATAATATCAGTTAGTTTGAGTAAATTTAGGTCTTTAAAGAGAGGGTCTGTGTGTGCATATCTGTGATTGTGAGACATTACACGTACCATTTTTTTTTGAGTAATGAAAAGACTGTCAAGTAAAGTTTTAAATGCTCCTCCCCATACAGCTGAACAATACAAAAGGTGTGGATAGGCTATTGATAAGTATATTTGTCTTAAACTATCAATGGTTATATTGTTGCGTATCTTATGTAGTACACCATTTATTTTACAAAGCTTAGTAATCACCTCTAGTATATGAAATTTCCATTTCAGTTTATCATCAATAATAACACCCAAAAATTTGTATTCACCAACTTGCTCTAAAATAAGATTGTCTATGCATACATCAATATTTGGTGGTTGAATCATCAAAGAACAAGATCCCATATAAGAAGTTTTTAGTAGCATTCAAGGTTAATTTTATTACTTTTTATCCAGTTTGAAACATGAGATAATTCTGCATTTAATGTGTTTTTAATGTCAATGAGACTTTGTCCCTGAATGAAAATAGTGGTATCATCAGCAAAGAGAAGAAATATGAGTTTATTAGTGCAACGTGTGATATCATTGATATATAATAAAAATAAAATGGGACCCAAAATTGATCCTTGTGGTACTCCAAAACTAATAGATGTGAGAGAGGATAGTGCATTATTATAAACTGTACATTGCTTCCTGTGACTTAAATAACTTACAAACCAAAAAGGCTGCAACAAATGTGATAAAACCCTGAAACTTCATAAATTATTGTTTACTGTAATGGAGGATGCTACTCATGTCAGCGAGAAGACATATCTCGCCCATGTAAATATACACAATGGGAAGCTTCGGGGAGTGTTGCCATAATATGAATTTTTAACTCGTTCATAATACTTTAACATAACTGTATATAATAAATCTTACTATGAATTCATGAAAGTAGCACCACTAGCTCTTACTTGATAACATAGAGAAACATTATATAATGTTATTAACCAGCTGAATATCTGTAATACCAATGATATCTATTATTTTAGTTAAGGCATACGTATCATGAAGCAAAGTCACCTCATTTATTTATGTATGTTGCACTATTTTAACATCAAAACAACACAGAACCTATAGCTACATAATCCTGAATATTTCATGGTGACATTAATATGCTTTTCATATTACTAACTCACTTGAATAAATGAGGTGACTTTGCTTCGTGATACGTATGCCTGAACTAAAATAATAGATATCATTGGTATTACAGGTTTTCAGCTGGTCAATAACATTATATAATGTTTCTCTATGTTATCAAGTAAGAGCTAGTGGTGCTACTTTCATGAATTCATAGTAAGATTTATTATATACAGTTATGTTAAAGTATTATGAACGAGTTAAAAATTCATATTATGGCAACACTCCCCGAAGCTTCCATTGTGTATATTTACATGGGCGAGATATGTCTTCTCTCTGACATGAGTAGCATCCTCCATAACAGTAAACAATAATTTTATGAAGTTTCAGGGTTTATCACATTTTGTTGCAGCCTTTTGGTACTTTTAATATCAAAAAAAAAAAGGCACCTGGCAACTCTCTTGTATAGCAGACAGCGGCATTGTTGACATGTCGCGGTGGCCGCCAGTGCCAGCGCCAGTGCCGCCAGCCCGCCACAGTGCCACACTGCTTGGTGTGAGTTTAAACATTATTCTTAAATGTTACAGCATGTAACACAGCACAGTCATGTACAGCACAAAACCTCCTTGCCAGGCTGAAGTATCTTTTGGCAGACAGGCAGGACATGATGTTGGCGGTGGCAGATCTCCTTGACACAGCTGCCGATAACAATGAAGATCAAAAGGACAAGTGGATTGCCGTTGCAAAATTCACATATGAGCAGCTTAGACTGGTCACCACACCTCCTAATGGCAGGTGCTACAGTTCAGCCTTAATGACTAGGGCCGCAGTATGGGACAGGACCTCACCCAAGTTATACCAGGACCTGTGCAACTCTGGCATCATGTGCCTACCAGGCAGGGCGGTCCTTAGGAGGCTGACATCAGCCCTCAGTGTGCAAAGTGGTCTTGAGGTGGGGACGATGGGCTACCTAAAGATGAGGTATAATAAGCTCACACCACGTGAGCACTTGGTCAACCTTGCGCTCGATGAGTTGTACCTCGCACAAGGAGTAGAGTTGGCAGCTGGTACAGTCACAGGTACGTCAACAAACTTAGTTGTAAAAATCTCAAAATGACTATAATATTTTCTGCTTAAAACATCGTGCTTCATTTTTTTCGGATTACCTACTTGAGTTGAAAGAAAATATTCAATATTTCTAGTGACTTTTTTATAATGACTATAATTTAGTGAAATTTTTTCTTAGTTAGACTTCCTATTAATTTGAAACTAAAACTTGTCATGCGCATTACAGGTGAAACTCAGGAGGGAAATGTTGCACGCACACTCCTCTGCACGATGATCAACTTCCTCGCAGGCCGGTATGAGGACATGATATCGATGAACCCCATCGAGTCCATCAGTGCTAACCGGCAAGTGGACATTTTCCTTCAGGTTAGACACTTTACAACTCTACAGAAGTCAAAAGTACATTTTTTTTCCATTACATCCTATGACAGCTACAGTTATATTATACAACCTTCTTTTACAGGTTCTCCAAGGGCTTACAGAGGTTGGCTACCAGGTAGTGAGCGTCACCACTGATGGGCACAAGGTCAACACGGCCTTCCAGGCAAAGCTGGGTGTGACCCCAGACAAGCCATGGTTCGCCAACCCTTTCGTGGAGAACCAGGAGCAACACGAGGCCAGAGTTCATGTCATAAACGACACTGTTCACCTGTGGAAGAATGGCTTCTACCAGCTCCTCAATAAGAAGCTGGTGGCACCTCCTTTCCCCGGCAGCAAGGCAAGAATTATAAACTGAAATAAGGTTTTAAGTTTGTAAACAGTTGCTTCAAGAGTTCTCTGTCAAATATTTCAAATATAAAATAACACTGGATCCTAAAGCATTAAAAAAAGTTTTTTTTTTTTTCCAATGCCAAGAAAATGTTTTATACCAAAAATATTTTCTAATAATTTAGAATTTTTTTTGTTTAATACTTTTGGATGCATTTATTTTTTCAGACACCCGTAATGTTACTACATTAGTTTTCGAAACAGTATTTGTCCAATGCCATGAGCTGATTTGCATAATAAATAATTTATATACACCGTCAATACATTATGCATAAACGATTTCACTTCACTTAGGCATACTGTATTTACACTTATTGTATCAGTAGTGTGGCCACTAGAATCGTAATTCTATCTTTGCAGTCTCAGGAGGACATCCACGTGGACATCGGCCACCTTGTGTCCGTTTACAACTGTGAACTTGGCAAAGGAGGCAAAGATGGCATACCGGCTGACTGACAAGGTGCTCAACCCCACCCGCATCGAGCGCACCAATGTCCAGCTTGTGGCGGCTGCCACACACGAGTCAACAACTACAGCCTTGGTCTACTATGCTGACAAGTGCAGTAGACTACCTTCAAGGAGACTGCTGCCTTCCTTTGCCTGCTGCGCAAGTGGTTCAACACCTGCAACGTTAAGAGCAGGGGACTCTATAACTGGCACAATGAACCGACCAGGAAACCTGTCACCAACACCGATCAGGAGTCTCTGGTGTTCCTGGAGCAGTTTGCGGAGTGGATGCACGCCTGGCAGGAGAGGAGGGACAATAACAAGAGAACCAAAGATCTGTTCATGGCAGCTGAGACTGCCAAAGCCTTCAGACATACTAGCCTTGGGCTTGTAGGCTTGGCAAGGCACATACTGACCACTACAATGACATCATCAGCTATTACTCCTCGGCAAGGTCCAGTCGGACAAGATTGAAGGACGATTTGGGTACCTGAGGAAGTTTGCCGGTGGGAACCCACAGCCCAGTACCAGGCAGTTCTTTGAGGGGGAGGCAGTCATCCGTACCACCAATCTCTGCAAGCTCTCTGGGTACACCATTGGTGGGGTGCACCTAGGGATGCTTGAGGTGAAGGAGACTAGGGAAGACATCGACAACACCACTGCCGTCCTGCTTGTTGAGGCTGTCAACAACTACATGGCCTGCGGGTGTAATGCCAGAATATTGTAACATTCTCTTCCTCTTCTCTCCTCTTCTCTTCTCTCCTTCCCATTTTCTCTCCCACCGTTTCCCCCCCCCCCCCCCTCTCTGTTCCTCTCCCTGTCTTTCCCTGTCCCTATCTCCCTTCTTTGTTGTTCACGGTGGGACCCTCCAACTGAGCAGCTTCACACCAACTGGGTTACGGGCAGTGGATGCCGATCCTCCCATTGACGAAAGCGCACCCTCTCTTGACGAAGTCAGAGAGGCTGTAGCAAAGTTGAGGGGTGGAAAGGCAGCTGGTGTTTGTAATATCAGTGCGGAGCTCCTCAAAGCTGGGGGTGAGGCCATGATCCACGGGTTGCATGCTGTCCTGACTGCCGTGTGGCAATCAGGTACCATTCCTCCTGACTGGAAAAGGGGGCTGGTCGTCCCTATCTGGAAAGGAAACGGGGACCGTCAGGACTGCAACAATTACCGCGGTATTACACTGCTCAGCGTACCAGGCAAGTTGCTTGCCCATCTATTGCTGACACGGATTCGCAGCCATCTGGTGAAATATCAGAGACCTCAGCAGTCTGGGTTCCCGCCTGGTAAGTCAACAACGGACCGTATCCTAGCGCTTCGATAACTGGTGGAACGCCGACGTGAGTTTCGACAGGGGAAGCTTGCAGCCTATGTTGATCTCAAGAAGACGTTTGACTCAGTGCATCGTGAGTCACTCTGGGATCTTCTTCGACTTCGAGGGATTCCTGCAAGGACTATTGTTTTGATAACTGGTCTGTATTCTGGGACTGAGAGTGCTGTGAAGTGTGGGGCAGGTGTATCCGGCTTCTTTCCTGTGAATACAGGAGTGAGGCAAGGGTGCGTCCTTGCCCCATCACTTTTCAACGCTTGTATGGACTGGGTATTGGACAAGGTTGTAGATCAAAGTGATTGTGGAGCATCCATTGGCAACACCAAGATCACTGATCTTGTTTTTGCCGATGATGCAGTAAGCTTTGCTGAGTCGCTGGAGGTCCTGGTGATGGCTCTCGAGGCGCTGCACGAGGAGGCAAAGCCTTTGCGACTTGAGGTCACCTGGCTCAAGACCAAG
This sequence comes from Chionoecetes opilio, assembly GCA_016584305.1. Classification (NCBI taxonomy): domain Eukaryota; kingdom Metazoa; phylum Arthropoda; class Malacostraca; order Decapoda; family Majidae; genus Chionoecetes; species Chionoecetes opilio. The sequence continues at coordinate 33,620 of JACEEZ010004106.1, read as the reverse complement.
GTCCAGGTGTTTGGAGACTTACTAGATGAAGCAGTATAGTCTGTTCATGCGTGTGGCGAGGACATTGAGATCTTGGAAAGTTTTACATACCATGGTAGCGCAGTCCATAATGACGGCGGGTCACGTCAAGAAGTCTTACGGCGGATTGGCATAGCCACGGTGTTATGGACTCGCTCAGCGGGAGTATTTGGCGTTGTCGGTACCTGTGCAGGAGGACAAAGATCTGGATCTTCAAATCGCTTGTGATCCCTGTCTTACTCTATGGTTGTGAGACATGGACACTAAATAGTGACTTGAAGAGACGAATCAATGCCTTTGGTAATAAGTGTCTTCGCAGAATCATGGGGTATCACTGGGATGATTACGTGTCAAATCAGCGATTGCACCGTGAGACTGAATCGAGGCCTATTACCTGCATAGTCCGTCAGCGCCAACTTCGGCTATATGGGCATGTGGCATGCTACCCTGAAACCGATCCTTCCCATCGGGTTGTATCTGTAAGAGACAATCCGGCGTGGAGGAGGCCAAGGGGGCGCCCACAAGGCTCGTGGCTGGGGCAAGTTGATGTTTCTTGTCGAGAGCTGCTTGGTATGGGAAAGGAGCCTGCATGGGAGCTCGCGCGTGGTGACCCTCGGGAGTGGCGTCGTAGGGTGGGCGAGGCGACGCGCCCCCCGGCGTATGCCCCCAATGATTGATTGATTGATCTCCCTTCTCTATAATGCTAGAATTACACATAGTGTCCCGAGATACATTGTCTCATGCGGTGTATTGAAAGGTCTTAATAACCATTTATTTCTTTATTCTAGGCTAAGTGAACATAGTAGGTACAGTTGTTTTAGGTGAAGAATTTTTTTCTTTTTGTAACAGTTCTATCATTTCTTTCGTTTCTTTCTTCTTTCCCTACCGTTCTCTCCCTCCCCTCCCTCCCCCCTCCCCTCCCGTACACGCCCAAAGAGATTCTCTTATTTCTGTGGATTTTTATTTTCGCTTGACAATAAAATAAAGAATGGTATTGTTTGATAACAATTGCTACAGCTTAGGGGCTTTTTGTGGGTTTAGGGATCTAAACAGCTATATAGTTGGCAATTGACATGCTGCTTTACTGGATGTATAGGATATGTCTTTAATTAGTTATTTATACCTAACAATCTAGTATGAATTTAATTGAAATTTTATACAGGGTACTTTTTATTTGGATTTAAACTGCGCCATTTTTGAGGCAGTAGTTTATTATGTTTTTATTGTTGCATACTTAATTTATAACATTTAATTTTTTATATTTTACATGCATATATTTTAATCTAATTCTGACTCTGTTATCTTTTACATTTGCAGGTGACATAGTCGTGATGTGTGACCAGTGTTTTTTCGCCCCATGTTCCGGCAGTGGTGGCTTGGTTAACTCCAAGGCTACCCGTGTGATTAAAGGTAGTCAGAGCAGAGGTGATGGCCTTCATCTTCAGCTCCAGCCGCTCGTTGATGTAAATGAGGACTACAAAATCATGGGTCACACAGATTGCATCAGCACTTACATATCTCCGTGGCACATCTCACGTAGTCATGGTAGTTCAGGTTCTAAACGGAAGAGAAGCAAAAGTGCGCCAGCTCCCACGATAAAGAAACGCTTGCGTCAATCTCTTCAATCATTTGACTTCAAAACACACTTGTTTTTTCTTTGGTGAATTATGTAATGTTGTACGGGATCAGAAAAACCCTTCACGGTGGCACCCAACATTTGTATGCAGAACAGTTGATCGTGGGACAAACCTGTCTTATAAGGACTCAATCTTAACAACATGTGAAGAACGTGGAGATGGAGATGAATGGGCTAGGCAGGTTGAAAAACGAATCCAAGGGACAGTGAGTGACCTTCATGCTGCTGAAGCCAGGTACTACAACGACTGTAGAATAAAGTTTATGGTTGGCCGAGAGATCAAGGACTCGGCAGCCAAACCATGCAAAGGATCTCCTGAGAATGCATTGGCCAAACTCTTCAATGACATGACCGAAAACAAAGAAAAGGTTTGGACATCGAATGAACTCTACGAACAGTATAGACAGCATGACGGTGATCAAACTAAGCAGACTGTTTGTTCTCAGATAAAGAGTCATTTTGGAGACAAGGTAGCTTGGTTTTCTGATTGGCACATTGGTTTGTCTAGTCTCTTAATATTTCGAGACAGTACATCAAATGTGATAAAGCTAGTTACCAATGACTCGGATGAAGATGAAAGTAATGATGAGGATGACAGTGATGACTGATGTGTTTGATTATATGAAAGTTTCCTCATTGGACGCTATTGCAATAGATCTCGTCTCTAAGACACTTGTGTATTTTGTTATGTTCTAGTGGGAATAGATTAGCTTGATTCCTCGGATTAATGAAATTTTGTGGATATAAAGCTGATTATTCTCTGTAAATATGTTAATGTATACGCTACCCATTTTTGCGGCCATCTTAGATTGGGTATTCAGAAATATTGTTATTGTACTTTTCTCAGTCTAATTGGATGGTTCAATCAAAATTTTTGTTATGTATTATTAGTTTAACAGACCGTCTATTTTTCAGACCGTATACATAAAAGTGTCTATTGTAATTTCATTTGTGTTATTGGATTCCTTGACCACAAAAACCTATGGTTAGACACCAAAATGACAGTTTTAAGTCAAATATTAAAGAATTTATCTATATAAAACCATTACTACGTTGGTGTATTATGTATATTAGCCGCCATCTTGAATTTCTGGAAATGCTCAAGGGTGCCATAATTGCACCCGACGGATTCTTATTAATGGCACATTCAGTGATCAAAATCCGCAGAGAACAATTATGCACCACAAATTCCAAGGTTCCACCCCCTGGCTGCTGGACTATATGTATGGGTGTGGTACGTATTGCCGGCCCAGTTGCATTACTGCTTAGGTTAGCATGTATTGAGAACCGGCAGGGTTGTAGACATGCCACGTAGCTTATTTTCATCTCTTATAAATAGATAGTAACTTAATAGATATTTATATAGAGTAGTTATATTATCAGTTTATTCTATGGTAGAAACATTATCTGCTCTTCACTATATGTTTAATAGTGGAACAGAAGTATATGTCTCATAAATAAACGAGTAGTCGACACCTGCATGAGAGAAGCAGCGGCGGCTCACCTTCGCCTCGACGATAGACAGGGTGAGGACAGTTAGACGGGCTTGAGCCAGATTATCTAGCGGAGAGTGTAACAGGGAATCCTGTAGTTACATATTTTGTCATGTGTATAGTGTGTAGCTTAAGACAATTATACGAACTACCTCAATTACCTGGCGTCTCTCTACATCCTCACGACACCACTGAATAAAATTCCAACTTAAACAGATTGAAACGTGAGTTTACTGGACATTGACTCATCATCAACCATTGAAGGTGAGTCTACCCGTGTGAGTAGATTACTCGCGAAAAGGAACATCCAGAACAATTTGGTGCCGGCGTGTGGCCCGAATAATTTTATCAGTGCTGAACAATTACAATTACTGTGAAACTGTGTATTGGAATCGTGGTTGTGAGGGAGACGAAACTTTTTGAAACAAAAACGAAACTTTTTGAACCAATCAGCAGCTTGGCGAGTGAACGATACATTAAGGAACGGAGGGAAGAGAGAGAGGTTGGTTGAAGGTCGAGACTGCTGACGTGGTATATACACTGGCAGTCCTGACTCAGCGAGTGCAAGCCTTCGCTACCACTTAATTCACGGTGTGACTCATCTCAACAACTCCAATTATCCTCCGTCGACGCCTGTTTCCGAGGAATGAAGCGATGGTGTAATGGACGGACGTTAATGAGTGTTTAATTGAGAACTATTTTCCTACGACTGGTACCCCTGGGGGAATTAAAAGTTACTCATTTCACACATCTACAATTACTCATCATATCAACGGCAGAAGGACATCAGGCCAGGGACAACATTCCCAACATTTGTCATGTGAAGTGGGGGACTCTCCAGATACTCGCGAAGGACAACGAAAGACGGTACCTACAAACTGGTTCTACAAGCAACAACCTTAATTAAGTTTAGTTACAGGCCTTTAGCTAAACACTACAATTACACTTAATTATTTAATTACACAAACATGAAAAATTATTTTAGTTTCATCTTGTTGATAGATTCTTATCAGTGAATAATAGTTGCCCTTAATGCGTTTTCTTTCTGTTGATAGGAGACTTCCTAGGTGGAAAGAGAAAACGATGTTTTTTAACGGGGACTCTCGAACTTAATAATTTCTTCTTGTGGAGACGTTTTGCGTATGGAATTTTAACAAATTATAACTACGTTATTGTCTCATATAATGCCAAAAGGTAAGGAAGAGTTAGAAGGACTTACTAATGTGTTTTTATCTCAAGTAGAGGGGAATCTTGTTGCATCAGCGGAACAGACAAAAGAAAACGTAGATGATTTAACCCCAGACTTAAATAAACTTCACTGAGGAGCGGTAAGCAGTATTCCACTATGACTACTATTATTGATACTACTGCTACTACTACTACTACTACTACTACTACTGCTACTAATAATACTGGTACTACTACTACCACAAACTTTACTCCTCTAACAGCTGCTACAACTCATACAATGGCGACTCAATCACAGACTGTGATAGCCAACCCTGGGGCTGTATTTGCTACTTCATTTAAGGTGCTACCCACAGAAGCATCCGTGCGACCATTTAGTGGAGATGAGGAAGATTATAGTGCTTATCAATTTCTCACTCTATGTGAGGATGTAATGAGTATCTCAGACGTATACAGGCCAGCAGATAAAATTGCTTTCATTCGATCTAGACCTGGATCGAGAGCTCAACAATTAATGTAGAGCACAGCACTTTCTGCCCGGAAGATTGGGCAAGATTACGACAAATTCAGGGAGAATTTCCTGAGAGTTTTCAGTGGTGGAGCAGCAACCACCGTAGTGAAACAAGTAAGTCATGTGACTGACTCTATAATAACAAATTTGTCGTCGCAGACTGTATGGGATGGGTCTATCGTGGCCAATACGTTAACAGAGGGGTGCATCAAAATTCTAACGGAGGCACATTGGTGTAATGGAACGAACATAAATTAGTATGGATAATATGTCCAAATTTCTTGAACTGTTGTTCTATATGCTATATGTCCAGGGGAAGGTGCGTCGTGCAGCTCTTTCTTTGCCCTTCCATCCTAAGGACGAGTTAGTGGATTTCATAACAGCCTTAGACGGCAAGCTTATGGAGACATAACACTCTACGGCTTTCACAGTCGCAGTTGCTTGAGTAAATACTCCTATTCCAACACCAGAAAATAACACCTCCCAGCCTTCTTATGCAGTGGCAGTTGCGAAAGAGGCACTCATTTGTTCCTACTGCAGCAAGGTAGGACATACGGTAAAGAAATGCCTCCACAGGCGCGCAGAAATGCGGAAGGCATCGCCAGTGGGTGATAATCAAACTACAAACGCCACCCACGGCTCCGAGGGAAGTCGAGGGGAGTTACTCAACCAGGAGTAAATCTTCCTTTTCCAACCGGGGGAGGGGACAGCAGCAAAAGCACGAAATAGATAGGGAGTCCTACTACTGCGCGATTCACGGTACGGGTAATCACAGTACCGACCGATGCTACCAAATAAAAGAAGCTCGAGCAAACAATGACCAAAGGTGGGCTGCTGGGAGAGGTAAGTCGACGGGGGAAGACATGCGAGCCTCGACGCACCATCCAGGTTAACTCCACACAACCGCGAGGGAGATTTTCCTCGCGCAGGCAAAGGCGGATTTGTCGATTTACCACAATATTGTGGCTGCCTGCCAACAACAAACATCATGGCAATACCCACGAGGTAAGCCATCAAAACTTTTCCCTGGCTGTGGAAACTGGAGCTACGTTAAATGTACTCTCTGAAGAGTTGTATCGGCTCTCAAGTAGGTGCAAGTGTGGCCGTGGCCGTTACGCCAGAGTGATTTTGAATTTGAAGGGAGTTCACAGGTTTCATCTTTAAACAATAATGGGAACAATGTCTTTACCTATTTACTCTGGGGCAAAGGAGTTCCTCCGGTTCGTATGGAGTTCTATTCTCCTACTTTCAGCCCCTGTAGACGGCTTGTTGGGTTTAGCTACATGAAGTCTAATCGAATTGGGATCGATTCCCAACTTTAAATTTCATAACATTTAAGGGAAGCAGTTAAAGGCGATGTTATCCTATGTCTCTGACTCCTTTATGTCAAATCACTCACAGGGAAGAGAGGGGGGGGGCGGCGATAAGCCAGGCACCCGACTGGTGTAGTCTCCTCAATATACTTCTCTAACGCTCGCGTGAATTCTTACAGCGGGCTGAACTTGTGAAGGCGCACTTGTCGGTGACCACGGAAATCCCCGATCTTATGGCGAGCGTGTTTCCATTTGGCGGTTCCTGATGCACCTATATACAGTTGAAGTATGTCTCGATGGCCAGTACAGTAAAACATTGGCCGTAGAGTCGACACTTGTACGTGAGTCAGCGTAGGACATGTCACGCAGCAAATGGTTTTGTTAACACACAGGTTAACCTGTTAGAAACAATTTTTTCCTATTTTTATACCCTCCTGCACGGTTTCCAATGCTTTTTGACCTGGAAAAATCGAAAATTACAACCATTATAAGCCAAAATGTCAGGAAAACCTTTGCCTCATGAAGCATGAAGTTTCTTCTAACACGTTTCTTGAACGCCGTTTTTGGAGCATTTTGGTGTTTGTTTCGCCTATTTTTTCCAATAATGGGCATAAGCAGTTAAGCAAGTATTAGATGCTGACTGAAACATCAAAATGCATAGAACTTTATGGAAAATATTACATGTGATATTTACAGACAATTTTCAAAAAATTAAACTAAATATAATTTATTGTCACTCTCGTCACAAATTCACAATCGGTTTAGCAGACATCTAATGGTTGTTATGTTTGTTCAGATACTGTGAAACCTGCTAACAATCCGAGATCTTCACAAGATAACTTCACATGGCATAACAAGGACTCCGAGACGCAAGTTGCATCTCAGACCCTCCACCTGCAGTCGCAGATACAAGCGTCACGCCGACCTGCTACTAGATCTGCTACTAAACCTCCTGATCGGCTACCCATCATCCAGCATCAGTGGCTCCCTTACCCACCAACAACAAGGCATTCCAGTACTTCCCTCCATCTCCATAAGGTTTGCCTAGACAATACAGGAATCCCTGAGCTCAGGACCTCGCCAATGAAACAGTGGGAGGCTATCATCCCATTCTGGCAGATGGCTAGTCAAGACCATGACCAAGTCAATGCACGCAGCATTCATGACAACTTCACAAAAGCACAGAGATCTAGCAGGAATAAAGTAGAAACAGGTGACCCTTGAGGGAACCAAGGATGCCTTTGTCCTGGAATTAGATGCCTGTTCGAATAGAGTCTTCAGTGCCTACCGGAAATAGAGAGAACCGACTGCTATCAAGGGAGAAGAAGGACAAGGCATCAGTTCTACAGATCAGATATACAGAGAGAAAGCCCACAGTCTGCATGACAAGAGATTTGAGGTTGTACGTCCCAGCAGCAAGCGAGAGGGCTGCAAGACTGCAAGCAAGAGAGGAACAAGATATTAATTTGTCACAAAATTTTTCACAATTTTTCAGCTGCCACCGCGAACGACTGCTGCTAGATGTGTCTACCCTGGGCCGACCCACCGACAGGAGGAGCAGAGGACATGGATTACCACATCCTTCGTCCTGGATGTTCAACTCACCAAGACAACTGTGACTCTCACACGATTTCCAGAGGGTCATGGGTGTGTTGACATCTGCATTACGCTGATCGTCTGGATTGTCCATGCCAGATCAAGTGACAGCCTTAGAATCTCTGCTACTTGAAGGCTGGTGGAGCTGACCTGGACTAAGTTATCATCTCAACCTCAAAAACCTAGACGGAACAGATGCTGACTCGTACCACATCAGCCAGATAAATGGCAGCATTTAGCGGAGGACCTCCTCCCAAGTATGCTGCTCGCCACTGTGATTGCAAGATCTGAGAGATGTCCTGGAAGTGATCCTGGGACCGACACGTCAGAGACTCTGGCTGTGCTTGTCTCAGGACCACCTGCAATATCCTGAAGGCAAACTACTGGGAGGACTCAGTGATGACAGCTCACAGGACGGCTCAGGCAGAGGCCAGTCCCTGGATTTGCTGAGGCATGGTTGGCTTACTGGAGTGATCACTGCCCTTGTGTTTGACACAAACGGCCCGCAACTGTGGAGTACATCGGGGAGCTGCCCAGCTTCTGGATCAGCAACAGCTTGACAAGAAGGTATTTCTAACCTGGCCTGCAGACAGGACCACATTCTAGAAGTGCGGTTGGTGCTGTATGGTAGAATCCTGTTTGGCAAGGTCACGAGCCCAGAGATCCTTGTTCAAGCCTCAGACGTTTGGACTGATCTTACCACAGACAACCCTACAACCCTGTCCATCAGACAAAAATGGTTGATAAAAAAAGAACGATGCTAAGGAAATACTCAGGAAATCCTGAGGTCGGAGAAGCCTCTTAGGAGCTGACTACCGTGATGATTGGCTGAGCTTACACTGATCTTCCTTGGAGACCACGCCTCCGCGGAATCCCACTGGAGTCGTCCTGGAGCCATTCATCAGGCCAGTGGTGGCCAGAAACCTGTATTCTATGATATGTTCATGTTTGCTGAGCGCTGTAGTACGAGAAGACGTTGTGAAGCTGGAACGCCTCAACCTCTTCCTAGGACTGTTCTTTACACCCAAAATTTGGTTAGGGGATTTTTTTTGTCCCATCTACACTTGCTGCAGATGCTCCTGCAAATGACGGCAGTTCATGAAGGACATTATAAGTTCAGGAGAACAAATCCATAGATTGCTCAGCAAGTGCTACAAACTTGAAAACCACAAGTGGTACATTACACAGGAGGTGTGCCGTTCGCTTCTCGGTACAGACTCAGTGAACAAAGAGAAGCCGGCGATTGCTGCCAAGCTGCAACGCCACTGAGAAGCCAGATGCTTCAGACGAGGGAACCTATGTTCCCTCATTTAACAGCGCAGACGACTCTGGCTGATCTAGTTGGTCCCAGAGTCATCTTCTGCTTGACACCGTTTGGCATTGAGTATGACTGCTTTCTGCAACTGTGGCGACATTTCCAAGTAGTGATGACTACAGCAAGGCCCTGGAATATGTCAGCAGTAAATTATTGAAATGCCATTGCTGAGTCAAGATGATGACCTGATTGCGGGGGGCAAACTCATACCACTATTCTCAGCAAAAACAAGTACCTTCTTCAAACAGTGGAATACAACCGTGGCGTTTGATAGCTGCAGAAAGCAAACTCTGAAAAAATGACTGTGAAGTGTCCCTTCTGAAACATAGACAATAGAGTTTTTCTGCCACTTGAAAAATAGTTTTTTAGAGTCCGTTGTCACACATTTTTTTGATGTCAGTTGTATAGTTATGAAATTTATATGAAATTTTCAGAAAATTTTTGCTTTTTTTTCTGGATTTGAATGTCTTTTTTTTCTTAGACTGTTTTACTTGATTGTTTTTTTCAGAAATAATATAAAATGCTTCAATTTGATACCCAATTTGTTGTTGCTGATCCCAATTGTAACAAAAGTCCCCCACCCTTCCCCCCCCCCCCCCCCCAGGTGAAAAATTCTGGGCGGAAGCAAAATTAGGCGCTTTTCTACTGTCAGCGGGCTTAATATCTTGAGATCCAATGAGGCAAAAGTTCCTGGCATTTTAGCTCAAACTGATTATGATTTTTCTGCTTTCAGGTCCAAAAAGCATGGGAAACCATTCAGGGGGGTATAAAAATAGAAAAAAATTGTTCTCTTAACAGGTCTTTAACCACAGGTGGACCGTGGCGAGTTAAACATGGGTTTCCTTGGGAAGGTTTGTGTATGATCGAAAAGTGTTACTGAATCCATTGGAGCTACTACTGCTATGCTGCTACGGTGCAAAGAAGTCCGCCGTTGACATCGAGCATCGAGCCAGAAGTCGGTACCAACCCTCATTTCGCCGTCCAACGCTTGAACTCGCCCAGAGTTAAAGTCACGCGCTCTTGAAATTCTTGGGTTCAGTACCGAGATGTCATAGCCTCCCCGGTGAAGCTCTTGTGTCTACCGATACAGCGGAGCATCACTTAAACTCAGTCCAATGACCAAACCTGTCTACATTTCCTGCTTACAGCTACCTCATAGCCAAACGGGCTGTGTAGAAAACACCAATGTAGAGGAATGTTGGAGCAGGAGTTTATTCAACACTCGTGCTCACCCTGGAACAGTCCTTTGTTCCTTGTCCCGAAGAAGGATGGAATTGTTCGCCAATAATAGTTGGCAAAATAATACATGATAAAAACCATACACCTGACTGTTGTTGACGTGGATAATTTAAGCTTTTGAGTAACTATTATTACTTGTAAGTGTTCTCATGGGAAGCTAGTGACTCGATATTGCCTGTAACATGTATCAGGGGAGCAGTTAACCTGTAAAACCAGTGAGATAAGAGCAATGAATGGAGGTTTATAGGATTTCGCGCCTTGAAATATTTCGCAAAACAGCGGGACAGGCGGAACTAGTAATAGAGTGAATATCGTCGTAGAAATAATGTAATTACAGATAACAGGACACAAGTAAACACACAGATGTACATTCAAAAGCATGGACCTAACTTAAGACCACGTATAAGAATATACAAGGTACCGTACGTAGATAACACTATATAGTCGCCAGTCAATTGCCACTGCACTAATGTCGCCAGGCACAATATATTACGAATTTTAGCATCCCTACATACTTTCATGTGCCACTGAAGACATGTAGTGTGATGTAATAATAAGGATTAATTATTTTTGACATACTTATCGATCTATCTTTTTATTCAATTACTTATTCATTTCAAACCTATAGTGTCATAACGTACATAGGTAGACTTGGGCTTGCTAGCTGACTAATACTCTAATATATTTGCCAATATACTCATGTGTCTATCTATTCGTATGTAAAGGATATCTGGAGGAGGAGGAGGAGGAGGAGGAGGATTACATAGGATTACATAGGAGTAACAGACACCAGGAGACCTATTGGTCCATAGCGAGGGTATCTGCTGAGGAGGAGGAGGAGGAGGAGGAGGAGGAGGAGAGGAGGAGGGGGAGGAGGAGGAGAGGAGGAGGAGGAGGAGTTGGAGGAAGAGGAGGAGGAGGAGGAGTAAGAAGAGGAGAAGTGGCAAAGAAGAAGAAATAGGTGATGATAGTGATAATAATGATGAAGAAAACATGAACAAGAAAAATAATAAAAATATAACAAAAAAAAAAAAATTAAAGCAGTAAGTTAAAAAAGATTTAGTATATGCATAACCAGGACAAAAACTCGGTTATTTTTTTCTTTTTTTTTATATCTTTCCATCCTTATAGTATTGCACTACTAGGTATCTTTCCCCTCTTATTGGGGTCCTTGCCTCGTCTTTCCTTTCCCTGACAGGCTGTTCCCCTCTTCTCCTCGCCCACTGACTCACTTAACCATAAATAACGCAGGATGGTGAGACGCAACAATAATTTTAAAGGTGCTGGTGACTACAAGGCAAAGACTACAAACAACAGCAAAAACAAAAACTACTACTACTACTACTACTACTACTACTACTACTACTAAATACTACACTACGCTACTACTACTACAACTACTACGACTACTTCACTACTTACTACTACCGTACTACTACTAACTACTACTACTACTACCTACTACTAACTAACTACTCTCTGTACTACTTACCTACTACTTTACTACCACTAATAATACTACTTGACACTACTACTACTACTACTCACTACTTATCTCTGCCTACCCACCATGTTTCGAGCTCGAACACATCATCCCGCTTTTTCCATGTTCACATATCATTCTCCATTTTATTTCAAAACAGGTTTCAGTTCTTTCATCATCGTTTTGGAATCATACGTTTCTCTCTCCTTTCCCTCTTCCGCTCCTCACCTCTCTCCTCTCTCTCTCTCTCTCTTCTCTCTCTCTTACTCCTGTCTCCCTCTCTCCCGCCCCCCTCGCTCCATCTACTCTTCTCTCTCCTCTCTCTCTCCCTCTCTCCTCTCTCCTCTCTCCTCTCTCTCTCCTCTCTCTCTCTCTCTCTCTCTCTCTCTCTCCTATCCCTCCCCCCCCCTCTCTCCTCTCTCTCTCTCGCTTCTCTCATCGCTCCTCTCTCTCTCTCTCTCTCTCGCACTCTCTCTCTCTTCTCTCTCTATCTCTCCCTCTATCTTCTCTCTCTCCATCTCTCTCTCTCTCTCTCTCTCTCTCTCTCTCTCTTCTCTCTCTCTCTTCTCCTCTCTCTCTCTTCTCGCTCTCTCCTTCCCTCTCTCTCTCTTCTCTTCCTCTTATCCTCCATTCCGCCTGCTCTCTTACCTCTCGCTCTCCTCTCTCTCCCTCCCTCACTCCTCCCCCCCCTCCCCTCCCCTCCCCCTCTCGCTCTCTCCCCTCTCCCTTCCCTCTCCCTCTCTCTCTCTCTCTCTCTCTCGTCTCTCTCTCGCCACACTCTCTCTCTCTCTCCTCTAAATCTCTATCTCTCCCTCAACTCCCATCAATATCCTCTCTTCTCTCCATCTCTCCTCTCTTCTCTCTTCTTTTTAAACTCCTTCACTACATGGCAAAAACAACCCAAGGGGACAGGAATGTTTTAATGCTGCTAGAGTCCCCGGCTTGGGACGCCCCAACGAAACTATTCTCGCAGTATTATTATTTTATTCACAATAACAATAATTATCACATTCATAATAATGGGAAATAGTTTCGTATAGCATTTATCTACTACTAAAACGTAATACTGGAATACACTAATTAGTAAGACAAATTATACCTAAACAAAATATACGCTAATGCGAATGATAAAAAGAAACCAGGCTAAATAAAACATTGATACACATACTGATTCTCTACTAGAAATAATACAAATATATAATATAATCACTATAATACAAATGTTTAGTCATCTATTTTTATTGCATGTTTTCTATTGCGTTAGTTCTGATCCTGTAGTCCAGGCCATTTATCGCCCGATTTGAAGGCGTGCCAGGGAAACAAGTGGTGAAGTGCAGGTCGGTCCTTTTTTTTGCCCGCACCCAAGGTGTTCCATTCAGTCGACCATAGCCGACGGTAGGAAGGACCGGAGGTTAATGATCCGTCCTCGCGGCAAGGGCACAGTCACCTGATGGCGATTGCTGTGGGGCCCCCTCAGCGGTAGTGCATGGGAGGGGGGGCCTGCTGGTCCGTGGGTTGAGGGTGTTTAGTAGCAGGTTGTAGCTCTGCTAGTTTCGTAGTAGTGCATCCACACGTGAGCCCTTGTACATGACGCACATGTCTGCCAGTCACGCCGGCTACTGGAGCGCAGGCTGAATGATCTCGTGTCTAGCCAGCCCCCGCCTCAGGTTCTTTTAGCCGGGCCAGCCGCCCGCGGGCTTGGCTTGAAACCAACCCACACCGCCCCCACCCCTCCCACCCCCGGTCAAAGATAAGATGCCGAGGTTATGACGGGGCGGAAAAGGAGGACCATGCGAGGTGGGGCGAGTATTCATCAGGGAGCGGACTTGTGACTTGTAGAGTTGTGCCGACTCCCTGAGCGTCCAGGAGTGGTGCGCGACGCGTCGGATTGTTTTTTTTTTTATTGCCACGCACACGCTCACAGCTTTCTAAGTCTTTTTTTTCAAATGCAGCATCCCTTCACCCCGACCTTCCTTGAAACTAAGAGTTTGCGGAGTGGCTGGTGTTTATATGTTGTATGTGTAATATGTGACCGGAGTGGTACACAGGGGCCACTACAGTGAGGAAAAGACTCAAACAACCCACTAGAAGTTGACCCCCCCCCCCCCCCCCCCCCCCCCCCGACACTGTGATGCGGACCCCCCCCGGCCCCGCCCCCCCCCCACCCCCGAATAACTGTGAGGTGTTTTTAAATTTTTTTTCTTTTTTTTTCTGCCCCCTTCCAGGAGATTTGGCCGGCCCGTTCCTCCTCCCCTCTTCCACAGGTGTGCTTCCCGCCATGTCGTTGCGGTTCTCCCAGATTCAGTTTCGTTTGTGTGTTCCGGTCCAGTTGGTTTTTTTAGTTGACTGCCATCTTGACTGCGGGAAGATTGAGGAGAACTGAGTGAGGAACGCCTTGGGTCTTCCCTTTATGTCTGGTGTCTTGCAAAAGGGTGACCTTGACCTCTCTTGTACCAGGAGTTATGAGGTTATGCTCTGCAGTGCCTGCTGGGTTAATGCGGAATACTCAAAGAATGAGATAATATATAATAAATATGACTGTGAGGAATGTTGTTTTGGCAGGTACTCCTTCATAGGCAGCCTCTCCTCTCTCTCTTCTCTCTCTCCCTACCCCCGCCCCCTCCTCCTCTCTCCTCTTCTCTCTCTCTCGCTCTCTTCTCTCCCTCTCTCTCTCTCTCTCTCTCTCTCTCTCCTCCTCTCTCTCTTTCCTCTCTTCTCTCTCTCTCCTTCCCTCTCTCCTTCTCCCCCTCTCCGTTCTCTCTCTCTCTCTCTCTCTCTCTTCTCTCTCTCTCCTTCTCTCTCTCTCTCTCTCTCTCTCTCTCTCTCTCTCTCTCTCTCCTCTCTCTCTCTCTATCTCTCTCCTCTCTCTCGCTTCTCCTTCCTTCTCTCTTCTCTCTTCTCCTCTCTACTCTCTCTCTCTCTCTCTCTCTCCTCCTCTTCTCTTGTAATTACGTTCCGAAAGATATTCAAAAGTCTGAAATGGAATATTTTTCGGGACACATTTTAAATTAAGCTTTTCTGTTAATAGAATTCCCTGATCCATTTTTATCCATATGCAGATATTCAGTTCGCCAGATCTTTTAAAGATTTCATATATTATATCTTGCATATATTCATTTGCATTGTAAAGTTAATATTATCATTTATTACCAATATTACTATCAACTTATTCTTTCTATTATATTAATTTTAACATCAAATTTACAGATGCATCGTCTGGAAAAAATTATTCCTTCTAATCTTATAGTCGCGCGCGTACGTGCGTCCGTACCCAGCCGTCGCGTCAGTAAACGTATCCCGCGTACGTCGACCGTCGTAACAGCTTCGTTCGTTGGGTTTTTTTCTCTCTCTCTCTATATTCAATACTTACTAGAAGAAACAATAAGAACCTACAATAATCCATTAATTAATTTCTTCACAATCTATGGGTTGTTGGGTTGCATCGGAAAAGGGAACAGAAAGAAAAGACACTCTCGCCCCATATATGGCAACACAAACTTATGGCTTCGTAATCAATTATTTTGCCTCAGTATCCTGCCATACACAATCTCTTCTGGTCATTGATGTAATACGTCTACGGAGAACATAATGGATTTCAAAAACCACTCATCTCTGCCTCCTCCGACAAACAGGTTTATTTTATAGAGCACACATGCGACACAAAGAGAAGTAGACAGCACCTTTAGTATATTTCTACCTTTAGTTACTTAGGACCAGAAACAACAAACATAGGAAAAAAGAGGACAGGAATGATAATAGAAGGGGGGAGCAGGAGAAAAAAATATGTTCCGAGCAAGACATACTAGTTTACCATGCACTCGATTAAGTTTGACCATAAGAGACTCACAAAACATAACGGACCCCACAACAAAAAAATACAAATATATAATACGGATGATTTATTGAAAAAGACCGACGAACGATGATTAAGCAAAAACAAAACCGAAAAGAAAAAAGAAAGACGTTGTTAATGATCAACATATAAACACAAACATAGAGAAAAGAAAAAGAAAAAAGGAAAAGGAAGAGAGAAAGGAACTGGGAACAACCGTAAAATATAATATATACGGATAACAAATACACAACAAAATAAGTGGCAAGAAAACAAGAAAAAAGGGAAAGACATAACACAAGGAAAGATGAACAACACACACACTTAACAGGGAAAAAAAAATACAAATCTCGTCGACGAAACGCTAAAACAAACAAAAACTAATATACAACAAGGTTTTTTACACGAAACAAAAGAAAAAATAAAACAAGACAAAAATTTCAAAGTGAAAGCCGACAATTCATATAAGGAGATATTATAATGAACGTTAGACAAATTTATAAAAAACACTTTAATGATAGTGGGGAAAATAAGTGATCAGATGTAAACATGAGGAGAATGGGAATTGGAAAATAGTGGTGGTACATAATATAAATTATTCTCCTCTCTCCTCCTCTCCTTATCTCTCTCTCTCCTCTCTCCTCCTCTCTCTGCTCTCTCTCTCTTCTGCTCTCTCTCTCTCTCTCTCTCCTCTCTCTCTCTCTCTCTTCTCTCTCTTCTCTCTCTCTCTCTTCTCTCTCTCTCCTATCTACTCTCTCCTCTACTCTCTCTCTCTATCTCTCTCTCCTCTCTCTCTCTCTCTCTCTCTCTCTCTCTCTCTCTCTCTCTCTCTCTCTCTCTCTCTCTCTCTCTCTCTCTCTCTCTCTATCTCTCTCTCTCTTCTCTCTCTCTCTCTCTCTCTCTCTCTCTCTCTCTCTCTCTCTCCTCCTCTCCTCTTCTCTCTCTCTCTCTCCTCTCTCTCTCTCTCTCTCTCTCTCTCTCTCTCGCTCTCTCTCTCTCCTCTCTCTCGCTCTCTCTCTCTCTCTCTCTCTCTCTCTCTCTCTCTCTCTCTCTCTCTCTCTTCTCTCTCTCTCTCTCTCTCTATCTCTATCTCTCTCTCTCTCTCTCTCTCTCTCGTCTCTCTCTCTATCTCTCTCTTCTCTCTCTTTTTTTTTCTTTCTCTCAACTCCTCTCTAAATATTATTTCTTGTAATATACGTCCTTTTCCCTTTCTCATAGTTCCCTCTTCCCTCTTATCTATCCCTTTCCTTGTCTCTTATGTGTAATCTTACTGTGCCACTCCCACTCCTTTTTCTTCCTCTTCCATACCTTTTCCTATGTTGCCCGTCTCTCTCTCTTCTCTCTCTCTCTCTCTCTCTTCTCTCTCTCTCTCCTATCTCTCTCTCTCTCTCTACTCTCTCTCTCTCTCTCTCCTCTCTCTCCTCTCTCTCTCTCTCTCCTCTCTATCTAGCATCCTCTTTTCGACTTCACAATGATGTGAAAGGTGTCTGCCAATGGCTCTTTCACTCCTTCTATTACTATGGTCTAATTTATTTTACATCCTATCTGTCATCTATCTTTTGTCTTCTCCATGTATTATCACTGTGTCATGTCTTGAGTACTTGCTTATAGCTGGAAGGTTTTTGCATGAGAGAAAGGTGGTTAGAGGGCTGAATGGGGTGGAAAAGTGAGGGGAAGGTGGAGTGAACAAATGGCGATAAGTGTGACATGGTTGTATCGAGGGGGTGATTAGGAGGTGGAAAAGGAGTGGAATGAGTGAAAAACGTCTGCGGAATATATTAGAAGGGTAAAGGGTCAGTGGGACTGTTGTTTTGAGAGCAAATGAGGAAGACAACATCCTACAATTACCTCATTAAGTAATCGCTTGGTAGATTGGTTAAAGATAGTTTGCATAATAACAGAAGAAAAACAATTCACGCAAAAACAGATACATTTTAATACACCATGTTCCAATGTTCGGGTGTGTTCAAAATTTAGTTTGGCGCAATACTATCGCGAAACTGGTGGAATATGGATCGATAAGAGCTCTGAAACCGAGAAACGTAAATAAAGAAACTCCCATATCATCTTCCAGCCTCCTTGCTACTTTACCCGCGAACCCCCACAGAAACGGGGTACAATATGCCAGGCAAGGACATAGCACACAAGGGACTCTAACTGACGGATAACAGCGTCTTATCGAATGGAGACGTTTATAGGTGGCAGCAGCAGCGTGTGTGTGTGTGTGTGTGTGTGTGTGTGTGTGTGTGTATGTGTGTGTGTGTGTGTGGTGTGTGTGGGTGTGTGTGTGTGTGTGTTTGGTGTGCGTGTGCGTGTGAGTGTGCGTGTGCGTTGTGCGTGTGCGGGTGCGTGTGCGTGATGCGTGGTGAGTGTGACGTTGTGCGTGTAGGCGTGTGCGTGTGCGATGTGCGTGTGCGTGTGCGTGTGCGTGTGCGTACGGTGCGTAGTGCGTGTGGCGTAGTGCGTGTGCGTGTGAGTGTGCGTGTGCGTGTGCGTGTGCTGTGTGAGTAGTGCGTGTGCGCGTGCGCGTGCGCGTGTTGAGTCTGTGCGTGGTGCGGTGCGCGTGCGCGTGCGCGTGCGCGTGCGCGTGCGCGTGCGCGTTGCGCGTGCGCGTAGCGCGTTGCAGCGTGCAGCGTGCGCGTGCGCGTGCGCGTGCGTGTGCGTGTGTGTGTGTTGTTGTGTGTGTGTGTGTGTGTGTGTGTGTTGTTTGTGTGTGTGTGTGATGCTGCGGGCTATGGGTGGTGTTTGAGTTTGCCCCATGATCTGATGTTGTTTGATAATGCCGGTTTGTGTCAGAGGAATAATATATAGAGGAAGCAACAAGAAGAAAGAAAGGTAGGGAAGAGGGGAATGAAGAATAGGGGGAAGAAATTGAGGTTAATATGATGAGTAAGTTGGAGGGGGAATATGAGGAGGAGGAAGGGGAGACAGCGATGAGGCGGGTAGGCGTACGAGGGGAGGAACAAGGAGGAGGATGAGGAAACAAAGAGGATATGCCCTGTCTGTTCTTGGGAAGATTGGTGGTAGTGCTGCTGCAGTTACAGTGGTGCAGCAGCTCAGTTTGTGACGTGTGTGTATGCTGTGTGTGTGCGCACATGCATGCGTGCGTGGCGTGCGTCAGTGCTGTGCGTGCGTGCTTGAAGTCCGTCCGTCCATGCGTGCAGTGCGTGCGGCGCGCCATTCTGGGTGTGGTGGTGTGTGTGTGGTGTGTGTGTGTGTGTGCGCGTCGTGTGTATTGCTGTGCCGTGTGTGTGTTTGGCAACCATATCAAGGGTGACAAAAGTACGTACAGGCAAGACTGGAGTTTGACTGAGAGTTTTGGCATTGTGAGCCCTAGAATTTTTATCATGATAATGATCTGAACATAATCAAGCGATGTTGGATGGTGGAAACTGATGGGGGAAAATCAGGGCCACGTTGCTATGATTTATGCGTCTCATAAGCAAAGCTTAAAACTAACTGTACTCTTTTTTCTATTTGGGCAATATAGAGTTGTTTTTTTTTTTTACCCAAAGATATTTAGTAAAGATTCAGCCTCCTGACGTTGCTTAAAGTAAAGAGGCAGTTGTAAAAGGGAATGCGTGAATGAAGTGTGTTGATTGTGTAATGAGTGCAAGGCAAAAACAATTCATGAGAATGTAAACAACAGTGATGATCATACAAATATGGCAACAATAGTCAATGTTTGAATACTTGAATAAACATGGATTGACCACAGAGACATGGAGCGTAATCTGACAGGCGGAGTGAACTATATGGGCGATAATAACCCTTGGACAAGCCTCCCACATTATCATTTCAAAGCCTGTATACAAAAAAAGATTCGCAGAATCCACCGGTCAGACCACGGCTACTCATTAATGATGTAGTGATATGAGGTATCATTATTAGATGAAACCAATATCTGTTAGCGAGGTGGAAAGGGAGCCAGATGTATGTTGATGGCATTAAAGCTGTGTGGTCACACGACCTCATACCGGGAAATTTTAGACATATTATTGTAGATTATACTATTGTAGAATGTTCTTTACATATTTATGAGGAGTTCAGAAAATTGTAGTGTGATACAAGAAGGAAGAAAATGATACCTTTATATGTTACTATTGTGGTTTTCTCACGACGAAGATACGACTCCTTTTTTTTTTTTTTTTTTGTCCTCGATAGTGTGGATTTTGTGAAGTAAAGGCGACTGCAGTGATCCTGGGTGCTGTCTTGAGGCCATTGACGCCGCCATGAAACGTGAGCTGGCTCGGTGGTTGAATCTGGTGGCGATGGTGGTCCATGCGTCACGCTCACACGCCCCCACGTCGGCTCAAACTATTTACAAATGACCAAACATGGACGAGGTTTTTGTCCCTGCTTCACGTGTAAGTCTTAAACAGATGCCTCAGTGCGCATACTACAATGAGGTCAAATATGGTGGAGAAAATCCCTCCGAAACCATCAGTGAAGATAGTCAGCAACATAAGTTTCTGACAATAGATGTGGTTAGAAAGACTAAATATGAATCACGAGCCCTTGTCTATGTCATGAAAAACTGCGAGAACAGTAACAACACCTCGCCAGACCACCAGACTGTTTGTCGAATAAGTGAGACGTGGTGAGTCCGACACATAAGATATAGTAACAAGGTTGTAAATTATCTCGTCCAGACGAAAATCTAAGCAGAGGATAATCTAAATTTTCAAATTCAACCCAAGCTATTTTAAATTGAGGTGTGCAAAAATAAACGAGTCCCACAGATTGGCCTTCACACGTTTTGAGTTGAGTGGATACAGTTGGTGTGAAGATTGGTCCCAGGAAACAGACGTGGCCCAGGCCGCCTGGTGCTACGTGCTCGTCTGTGCCCGTGCGCTCACATGTAAAGTTACGTATGGGTATGTACCTTGGTCACATTTAAACGGAAATACACGTTGGGGAATACATCACCTCAGGACGTCATGCACATGCAACACCACAGAATTATTCTCTGTCAATTCATTCCTGTATAAAAGTGTAGTAGGGAACTCACGACATTTCGAACGATATAAAAGTTTTGATCAATTAAAGTTATTGTCACTAACCGTAGCATCAAACCGTACATTCTGGTATTCAGTGGTCTACATTTACGTCCAACAGTTTTTAACATTAAAAGTATTTACGATTTAATATCTGCTTTTATATTGTCAAAAATTTACTGTCAATGATTCTTTGAATTTTGTCATTAAATGTTGAGAATGTAATCGTAATTTAAATCTGTTGGTTTTCAGTTTGATATTGTTGTTCTTTTTAATGCTGCCATTTACACATTTTTTCATTCATATTTTGAAATTATGCTTCACCAGCCATGTGTTTATGTCACTTATGAATGTATGTTACAGGGAGTTTAATGTAAATGTTCCCGGTTTTAGGTTTTAAATGAGTTGGATTTATTATATTCACACCATTTTATCTGGGTACAAATCATACTGTGAGTCAGTAAACAATCTAAGGTAATATAATATGTGTGTGTGGTGTGTGTGTGCGTATGTGTGTGTGTTTGTTGGGTTATATATATATGTGTGTGTATGTGTGTGGTGTGTCTGTGTGTGTGCGTTTGTGTGTGTGTGCGTTTGTGTGTGTGTGTGTGTGTGTGTGTGTGTGTGTGCGTGTGTGTGTGTGGTGTGTGTGTGGGTGTGGGGTGTGTGTGTGTGACTGTCGTGTGTTGTGTGTGTGACTGTGTGTGTTGTGTGTGTTGTGTGTGTGTGTGTTGTGTGTGTGTGTGTGTGTGTGTGTGTGTGAAAAGCTATGCCAGTCAAATCTTATTAGAGAGAGAGAGAGATGAGATGACAGAGGAGAGATTGGAGGGGAGACCGGAGAGAGAGAGAGAGGACGAGAGAGAGAGAGAGGAGAGGAGAGAGGAAAGCCGAGAGAGACGGAGAGACGAGAAGAGAGAGAGCGGAGAGAAGGAACCGAGAGGAGAGAGAGAGAAGCGAGAGATGAGAGAGAGAGAGAGGGGGAGATGAGAGAGAGAGAGAGAGAGAGACGAGTTTTTTGGGGTGGGGGGGGGGGGGGGGGGGGGGGGTTTTTGGGGGGGGGGGGGGGGGAGAGAGAGAGAGAGAGAGATGATAGAGAGAAAGGACGAGACGATGGATGAGGAGAGGAGAGAGAGAGAGGAGAAATATGTATATATATATATATATATATATATATACTATATATAGAAGAGAGAGAGAGAGAGAGAGAGAAGATGAGACGAGAGATGAGAGAGAGAGAGAGAGAGGAGAGAGACGGGAGAAGAGAGATGAGAGAGAAGAGAGAGGAGGAGAGAGGATCGGAGAGACGAGTGATGAGAGAGAGGCGACGGACGCGAGAGAGAAAGGAAGAGATGAGAGAGAGAGAGAGACTGGGGGGCGGGGTAATTTAGACGCAACACCACCCACCTATCCATCCACCAAACCACATCCCCCACCCTTCCACACACACACACACACACACACACACACACAGACACACACACACTCAATACTGCCAAAAGTATAGGACATAACACTTATCCATCCTTCACCGCCTGCACCACCACTACCAACACAACCACTACAACCACCACCATCACCACCACCACCACCGCCACCACCACCACCACCACCATCACAACCGCCAACCAGCAGCGCCATTATCACCTCCCTGCCTCCTTCCCTGTCCAATTCATTACATATATCAAATAAACGCATCGAGGCTACTAAAGTTGGAGAGATAAGCCTTGGGGATCCCTGCTGACGCCTCCACGCCCGCCACGCAGCTCCGCCACGCCTATCAACATTGGGGCCGCGTTGCAGGCCGGACAGTGCTCGGAAATATTTCAAAGGGAGAAAAGCATACACGTCAGAGGCATTGCAAGTAAGAAGGGCGTCACAGCACAGGTTATACAGCGCGCAAAGCACCTACACCTCAATGGCGCACCCAGCACGCGCCAAAAAATATCTGCAGGTCAAAGGTGAATATCTTTGTGAAGCAGAAATATACCGTGAAAAAAAATTAATATTACCTTAAATGAAATTAATGCGTATCTGTAATTTCGATTCCGCTTGGCGGCACACGACGCCCCCAAGGCTCGAAAACCCCGTGAGCATATTTGAAATGGGTTCAAGCGTGCATCAGATTTTCACGAGTTTCACGCGAACCCAATTATTCAACAAAAAACTCCATCCAAAAGCTATTCCTCCTACCATGCGTGCGGCGCGCGTCCCACGGGATCTCAGCGCTAGTCACATGCTCAATCAAAAATGAGTGAGCACTACAGTCGAGGAGGATGGAGAGCAGCCTTTTAACTGATTTTATGCCCCTTTCCTGTAAAGAACACGCGGAATCACAGAGCACATCAATAAATAAAGTAGTAATAATCAGATACACTGACCATCTGTGTCAATGTGGTACATGCAAATATTTGAATAAAGAATCAAATGCTGGCAAAAAACTAAATTACCATAACGAACTGCAAACTGCAGACTGCAGAATTGCAGACGAAAAAAACAACCCAATATGGATGAGAAAATAAGAAAGTTGGAGGAGAATAGGAAGGGGATCTGGTGTAGTGGAGGGAAGGAAAGCGGGATGAGTGAGGACTGTGAGAAAACTATATAGAAAGCTTGGGAGGTAAAAGGCGACGAGGAGGAGAAGCAGTAATACTGAGAGAGTAGGCGACAGACGCCTTAAAGTTTATAACAAGCTTACAGAATTTTAAGTGGGGGGGTTTTCTTCTCTATTCTACAGAGATGTAACCAGTGCGAGGGCAGGACAGAAACAAGGCGCGTCCCCACTCATACTTTGCATGGCTGCTGGCATGGCACATTACTTCGTGCATTTGTTTTTTCTTAGCAAGTTACAGAAGCTTTTGACGTGATTTCTGACTGGGATATGAAGAGCATCAGTGTCAGATGATGGACGGCAACACTAAAGTATATGAGCCGCTTCTCTATAATTGGCAGCACAAGAACAGGCTGATATAGACCTCGGATTATAAGCAGCAGCATTAGAT
>JACEEZ010004106.1:0-2500 GCA_016584305.1 Chionoecetes opilio | reverse complement strand
GTGTGTGTGTGCGCACATGCATGCGTGCGTGCGTGCGTCCGTGCGTGCGTGCGTGCTTGAGTCCGTCCGTCCATGCGTGCGTGCGTGCGTGCGTGTGTGTGTGTGTGTGTGTGTGTGTGTGTGTGTGTGTGTGTGCGCGTGTGTGTATTTGTGTGCGTGTGTGTGTTTGGCAACCATATCAAGGGTGACAAAACGTATCGTACAGGCAAGACTTGGAGTTTGACTTAGATTTTTGCATTGTGAGCCCTAGAATTTTTATCATGATAATTGATCTGAACATAATCAAGCGATGTTGGATGTTGGAAACTGATGGGGGAAAATCAGGCCACGTTGCATGATTATGGTCTCATAAGCAAATTAAACTAACTGTACTATTTGTGGCAATATAGAGTTGTTACAAAGATATTTAGTAAAGATTCAGCCTCCTGACGTTGCTTAAAGTAAAGATGAGTGTAAAGGGAATGCGTGAATGAGTGTGTGATTGTGTAATGAGTGCAAGGCAAACAATTCATGAGAATGTAAACACCAGTGATGATCATACAAATAATGGCAACAATAGTCAATGTGTGAATACTGAATAACATGGATGACACAGAGACATGGAGAGGTATTGACAGGCGGAGTGAACTTATGGGCGATAATAACCCTTGTGACAAGCCTCCACATTATCATTTCAAAGCCTGTATACAAAAAAAATTCGCAGAATCCACCCGGTCAGACACGGCTACTCATTAATGATGTAAGTGATATGAGCGTATCAATATTAGATGAACCAATATCTGTTAGCGAGGTGGAAAGGGAAGCCAGATGTATGTGATGGCATAAAGCTGGTGGGTCACACGACCTCATCCCGGGAAATTTTAGACTATTATTGTAGATTAGACTATTTTAGAATGCTTCCTCTTACATATTATGAGGAGTTCAGAAAATTTTAGTGTGATACAGCAAGGAAGAAAAATGATACTTTATATGTTACTATTGTGGTTTTCTCCCGAAGATACGACTCCTTTTTTTTTTTTTTTTTTGTCCTCGTAGTGTGATATTTTGTGAAGTAAAGCGACTGCAGTGATCCTGGGTGTCTTGAGGCCATTGACGCCGCCATGAAACGTGAGCCTGGCTCGGTGGTGATCCTGGTGGCGATGGTGGTCCATGCGTCACGGCTCACACGCCCCACGTCGGCTCAACATATTTACAAATGACCAACATGGACGAGTTTTTGTCCCTGCTTCACGTGGTAGTCTTCACAGATGCCTCAGTGCGCATCACTACACTGAGGTCAAATATGGTGGAGAAAATCCCTCTCTTAACCCATCAGTGAGATAGTCAGCAACATAAGTTCTGACAATAGATGTGGTTAGAAAGACTAAATATGAATCACGATGCCCTTGTCTATGTCATGAAAAACTGCGATGAACAGTAACAACACCTCTGCCAGACTCACCAGACTGTTTGTCGAATAAGTTGAGACGTGGTGGTCGACACATAAGATCTAGTAACAAGTGTTGTAAATTTATCTCGTCCAGACGAAAATCCTAAGCAGAGATAAATCTAAATTTCAAATTCAACCAAGCTATTTTAAATTTGAGGTGTGCAATAAACGAGTCCCACAGATTGGCCTTCACACGTTTTGAGTTGAGTGGATACAGTTTGGTGTGAGAGATTGGTCCCAGGAACAGACGTGGCCCAGGCCGCCTGGTGCTACGTGCTCGTCTGTGCCCGTGCGCTCACATGTAAAGTTACTTATGGTATGGTACCTTGGTCACATCTAAACGGAAATACACGTTGGGGAATACATCACCTCAGACTTCAGTGCACATGCAACACCATTCATGACTTATTCTCTGTCAATTCATTCCTGTATAAAAGATGTAAGGGAACTCACGACATTTCGATAACGTATAAAAGTTGATCAATTTAAAGTTATTGTCACTAACCGTAGCATCAATACCGTACATTCTTGTATTCAGCTGGTCTACATTTAGTCCAACATTTTTACATTAAAAGTATTTACCGATTTAATTATCTGCTTTTATATTGTCAAAATATTTTACTGGTCAATGGATTCTTTGAATTTTGTCATTAAATGTTTGAGAATTGTAATCGTAATTTAAAATCTGTTTGGTTTTCATTTTGATATTGTTGTTCTTTTTTAATGCTGCCATTTACAATTTTTCATTCATATTTTGAAATTATGCTTCACCAGCCATTGTTTTATGTCACTTATGAATGTTTGTACGGGAGTTTAATTTAAATGTTCCCGGTTTCATGTTAAATGAGTTGGATTTATTATATTCACACCATTTTATCTGGGTACAAATCCTACTGTGGTCAGTAAACAATCTAATGTAATATAATATGTGTGTGTGTGTGTGTGTGTGCGTATGTGTGTGTGTGTGTATATATATATGTGTGTGTATGTGTGTGTGTGTGTCGCTGTTGTGTGGGTGTGTGTGTTGGGTTTTTGGGGTGTGGGGTGTGTTGGTGTGTGCTTTTGTGTGTG
>JACEEZ010004105.1:23262-46168 GCA_016584305.1 Chionoecetes opilio | reverse complement strand
CCCCTGGTATGCCCCGTTCGCCCTCTGTTTCCCCCCCCCCCCTTTCCTTGTATCATATTGTTATCTATATTCAAATATGGGTATCGATGTTTAGTTTTCGCTAAGTAAAGGAGGCCTGTCCATCCTTATAAGTTTTATTAACGAGTCTAAACCCCATCCTTCCCGTAGAGAGAGGCTTCGACGGGGTGTCCCGCGCCTTCCTCGCCAGGCCACATGGTCTTGTGAATCCACACACCAACTCATTACTCTCACATTTCTTTCCTATATATATATTCAATGTAAAACCTATAGTGCTCAGTTGTACGGACATAGGGGGTTTAATTCTAAGAATGATTCTTGAGGAAGGTTATGCTCATTAGAGCTTAGCTTCATTTCACAGGGAGAATTTCCCCTATCGGGTTTGTAAGGTTTTTCTTACATCCGATTAGAGTTTTTCCGGTGTTGGTTTAAAACCCTTATATGTTGTATGTGATCTCAAAGCAAGAGACATACTATTTCAGTATGAATAAATAGGATGATGTTTTCAAATATAGTTCTTGTGTTATTATAAAAACCCCAGGTGATTATTCTGTGTTAGGACAGTAATTCCCCACACTTCCAAAAGAGTCAGCCTTACTCGGTATAGTTCCACGTATCAATCACGACTACCAAGATAAATCTAATCTTAATATTATTCAAACGCGCCCAGGGAGTAACCCAGAGAACTACTGGGCCTGAGCTGGTGGCACCCCCCCTTTAAACTCATACCCTGTTTCCTTTACCTAAACCCTACCCTTTCCCCTTTAATACATCCCCCATTTCATTTACTCCCGCAGTGAGAAGTGTTCATACTATAATCACATAGTGAAGTCAAAAGGGACTAAGTTAAATCCTCCATTCAAGTTGTAATCAAATGAAAAATCATAATCAATTAATATCATTCAAGTAACATTGACCAGTTTTAAACTCCCCATAGGAGTTACCAGCAACACACTGGTAGTTTTGCGGTGGGATTTTTATTGTATCGGTATAAGATACAATAATTTTTTTTAAGTCTTTTCAAAACCCACAAAACCCTGGCAACACAGACGACCCTCTCGATGGTGTGCATGGCATCTTCATCAATGATCCGGTGCAGTGGAGAGGTCAGTGAGTGATGGGTCAGCTGAGGTAGAGCTGTCCACACTGCCCATGCTGTCCTCTTGCCATGCGGTGAAGCAGGAGACCGTGTCGCAGCCCGTCAAAGCATGAAACACGGTAGTGCCTTTGCTTTCTCAGGCCCAGAGCCCGCGCCATCTCATGGGCTGCCAAGAACCGGAAAGCCTTGCCGGGGCGAAGGACACCCAAAACTTCGGTTTCCCCTCCTCCAGGGTGCGTGCCAGAGCCATGCCAGGACAACAACATCAGTGTCAAACTGTGCGGTGAGGATCTTCTTGTGGCCATTGTAAAGCAGCGTGGGCGGCATGCAACATCATGCGGCTGTCGGTTTTCTTCGTGGTTGCAAGGAGCCAGGGCTGCAGTATCAGGAGCGGTGGCTTGTCAAGACATCATCCCCTTCAGTGATGACCAGCTCCTGTCTGCAAACTGGAATGAGTCGTTGAGGACGCCAGAGAGGAAGCTAAAACAGTTTTGTCTTGTTCTCGCGACTCTGAGGAAGCGGGCCCATTTCCCGGGGGAAATCGTTGCACCACCCATACCCGCTTCTCACCCCTTTTCCGCGCTGGCTTTTGCTGTACCCTTCAACGAGTCTGTATTGTAGCGGTCCCACACCAGGTCCAGTCGCGTGGCTTGATGGAGTTTTGAGAGTATGTAGGGCACAAAGATCTGCTGTGCATACTCGTTGAAGCTTTTGCTGTAGCTGCCTTCAGCATCTGGATGATGACAGCTCCATCTAGCACAATGCAGTGGTTGGAGGAACCTCAGATTTGGGCTGACTGAGGTCTTCTAGACAAGCGAGAAGATCACTCTTGACACCCAGCCGGATGCCACCGCCATCTGATAGTGAGGGGAGCAGGCTTGGTTTTTATGTTGAAGAATTCCTCTAGATTCCCATCCGGTTCTAGCACCGATATACAGACGAGAGAAAGGTCCACGTCATTCTTCAGGGATTTTTATCTGCTGCTTGCCCTTTCCCGGAGGTTTGAAGCAGGTTGACCGAAGATTTCAGTTGTTTCTGTGGATGGGATCTCCTAGGGTTTCGTTCTCTCCAACAGGCGTTCTCTGACGAAGTTGTCAAAAATGCAGCTGACCCACTTCGTGTGCATGACGGAGGGGGTCTACAGCTCCAGGTGGGCGCGATCTCCTTGGTGTCGAGTACCAGCAGATCTTGACTCTCCTCTTCAAATGGATTCCTAAAGTCTCCATCACGTTGACCATCGACTGTACAATCTTTCAGGAAAAGCAGTCTGCACACTTGCTGAAATGGCCCTGGTGCCTTGTCTTGTGGTTTTGTTCCCCGGGTCAGTTTCATCGTGGAACTGTTCGATGAGCGTGGCAACCTTGGTCCTGCCACCATCCACCGTCGTAGAGCGCTGGGGTTGTCAGTCAGGCCACTGCACCTCCGTCTCCTTTGATGGCAGCATTGTTCGCTCGTGGGCCTGATCGACGGGTATGGCGGAGAACGGCCTGTTCGTCTTTTGGACGGGAAGTTCCCAGCTCGGAATTCCTGGGCTATTTCAGGGTGTGTCGTCGGCAGCTCCACCATGTCTCGCAGATGCACAGGAATCCAGCGCGCGTAGTTGGTGTGATCCAGTGCATGGAACCACACTGCTAGTTCTCTCAGGGCATCTACGTACATCGCAAACGACGCTTGGCGCAGGGGAGCGCACGTTTCACCAAGACCGTCACCTCCAGTTGCAGGGACAGTTGCCCAGTAGTCGAACTGGGGGCAGGTCTCCGCTTTTTTTATGGCACCAATCGTCGAACTCACACTGCTCGTTGCGTGCGTCACCCAGCTGGTCAATGTAGTGGTTGTAGGCGTGCCCGCTGCAGGGTGAAGAGGGTTGCTGCTGTCATTGATGAGCCCTCCCGGTTCGACTGACATGGGATGCCCGCAGGAAGGAGTCCGCTGTCCCGGCACTGGTGATCTCTGCCTGAACCAGTGCTTGTGCCCATCCGCTCCTTGCAGCCAGTCACCAAGGGTCTTCAGTGCTGCCATCTCGATATGAAGACCGCCGAAGAAGACGACAAACTTCTCTTCACCATACTCCTGTGGCCACTTCCACTGGATTGCTTTGCAAAGCAAACAGCGGCTAGTCGAATGTGACCACTGGAGTCTGGCCATGGTTGAGATGCTCCACTGCAATCCTGACCACATCCATGGAGTGCTTGATCATTAGCCACGGTGTGGGCGCTCTCCAGGAAGAGTGGGAGCAGTGCGGTGGGACAGATGTGCCGACCGGCTGGCATGTCCTGCTGCTTGCGTGGTATGCAGCCCATGAAGTGTTCTCCACTGGAGAAGTTTCTTGTAGGGCGACTTGGGTGTGTTTTAGACAGAGATGCTCTCTTTCAGCATGTTGCTTGAGGCCGCTGTTGCTGCTCAGGGATGTCACGCTGGTAGCCGGCACGGGGGTGTTCTTGATGCTGCCGACGGATGGAACATCTGTATACACTTTGCGTGGATAATCACTGCGCGCCTCCGAAAAGGGAATGTTTACACGTATGACGCACCATGTTTATAACAAAATAATGTAGAATATCAACACTTACAATTGTAGTTAGTTTTCGTTGCGTAGCCCTTCCTCTTGATGACCTTTTGAAGCGACGTGGTACACTGTCAGCAAGATTTGAAGGAACTCAGGCTTAAATTCTTCCAACACTTTCGGAGCTCCATTTCAAGCTTGGGGAGTGTAGAGGTGTCACGTGAGCGGAGTTTGCCTTTAATGATGGCCCAAAGATTTTCTATGGGTGATATATCGGGAGAATTACCTGGCAGTCATCTATTCTCCCATCTTGCAGTCATCAAGCCACTGTATCACATCTCGAGCTGTGTGGCAGGATGCCCCATCCTGTTGGAAAATCTGTGCCTGTGTCTTTTCAAAGCAGGCCTCAGGTGGTCATTTAAAAGATCAAAATACACCACTTTGTTAACAGCTGTGTTCTTTGGGAAAATAACTAAGTTCCCAATACCATGAAAAGTAAAGCAACCCCACACCATTAAATTGGGAGGGTGTTTTGTGTGGTCTTTCGTGTGTAGCGAGGCTCGGTGGGGTCTGAGCCGGGGCGACGGTACACTTTTGTTGGTCCTCCTTCACTCACACAAATGTGCTTTCGTCACTCCACAGCACAGCCCGCCACTGTCGAGAGGCCAATCTCTGTATTTCTTTGCAAAGTGAAGCCTTTTCTTCCTTTGGCGGTCATTTATCAGTGGCTTATTCCCACTGATCTATATAACATGGATAGCGGAAGCCTGGCTCAGCACTGGTTCCAACTGTCCGCCATCTTGCCAATACCAAAACAAAGCCTTGTTTCTGCGGCTCGCGTTGCTGTCTGGTTGTGCTTATCGCCTCGTCATGCCAAGCTGTGCTGCTATGTCCTGTACAAACAGACCAGGACCTGGAAGTGGCAAATTTCCACCTGTGAGTAAACACCACCACACACACACACGCACCCACCAACACACACCCACCACACACACACACACATACCCACCACACACACACCCACCACACACACACCCACCCACACACACACCCACCACACACCCACAACCACCCACGACACACCCACACACCCACCACACACACCCACCCACACCCACACCACACCACACCCACACACACACCCACACACACCCAGACAGCCACACACACACCACACACAACACACCACACACACCACACCACCCACTCCCACCAGCCATCACTCTTAATTCATCTACCCACTCCAATCATCCACCTACTAGTTAAAAAAAATATAGGTGGATAGGGTATATTTTTTTTATATAGGTAGATATAGATATAAGTATATTTTTTATACTTGTTAACAATTAGTGGGGAACGGAAGCAGAGGTGACACTAAAGCGGTATTACACGGGCACTTTTCTGCTCACTGAGCAGATTTCACTGAGCTGCTCAACGAAACTATTACACGGTGATCTGTGTTTTGATGAGCAAAATGCATACAGACCTGAGTGCGGTTATGATACAAATGATCATAGCGCTTCCTAATAAGCGGTGCTTGTTCTAATGGAGATAGCTTTATTTTGCGAAAAAAGAAAAAAAAAAAAAAGTATACTTTTGTGGTTAAAGTTAGGTTAGGTTTCATTACAACCTATAAGGTTAGGTTAGGTTTCATTAAAGTAATCGTCCAGATCATTTCATCATTCCTGATTTGATGTAGTTAGAGTATAGCCATTATCGAGTGTATCAACAATATGTTGTCACTTCTTGCATCCAGTCAGCCGTTTTTTAATAAGCCGCAATCAAAATCTGTAAATTCCCCGAGCTTCGAAAACGCTCATGGCAACTGGCAGACGATGCGCCACGGCTCGGTGACGTAGCAAAAGGGAGGCTCCTCTTCCCGCGCTGCTGTGTGTGTGTGTAGTAGTGTTTGTGTGTGTGTGTGTAGTAGTGTTTGTGTGTGTGTGTAGTAGTGTTTGTGTGTGTGTGTAGTAGTGTTTGTGTGTGTGTGTAGTAGTGTTTGTGTGTGTGTGTAGTAGTGTTTGTGTGTGTGTGTAGTAGTGTTTGTGTGTGTGTGTGTGCGTAGTAGTGTTTGTGTGTGTGTGTGTGCGTAGTAGTGTTTGTGTGTGTGTGTGTTGTGTGTGTGTGTGTGCGTAGTAGTGTGTGTGTGTGTGTGTGTGTGTGTGTAGTAGTGTTTGTGTGTGTGTAGTAGTGTTTGTGTGTGTGTAGTACTGCTTGTGTGTGTGTAGTAGTGTTTGTGTGTGTCTAGTAGTGTTTGTGTGTGTGTGTAGTAGTGTTTGTGTGTGTGTAGTAGTGTTTGTGTGTGTGTGTGTGTAGTAGTGTTTGTGTGTGCGTGTAGTAGTGTTTGTGTTTGTGTGTGTGCGTAGTAGTGTTTGTGTGTGTGTAGTAGTGTTTGTGTGTGTGTGTGTGTGTGTAGTAATGTTTGTGTGTGTGTGTATAGTAGTGTTTGTGTTTGTGTGTGTGCGTAGTAAGTGTTTGTGTGTGTGTGTGTGTGTGTGTGTGTGTGTGTGTGGTGTGTGTGTGTGTGTGTGTGTGTGTGTGTGTGTGTGTGTGTGTGCGTAGTAGTGTGTGTGTGTGTGTAGTAGTGCTTGTGTGTGTGTGTAGTAGTGTTTGTGTGTGTGTAGTAGTGTTGTGTGTGTAGTAGTGTTTTTTGTGTGTGTGTGTGTAGTAGTGCTTGTGTGTGTGTGTAGTAGTGTTTGTGTGTGTGTAGTAGTGTTTGTGTGTGTAGTAGTGTTTGTGTGTGTGGTGTGGTAGTAGTGTTTGTGTGTGTGTGTGTGTGTAGTAGTTGTTGTGTGTGTGTGTGTGTGTGTGTGTAGTAGTGTTTGTGTGTGTGTGTGTAGTAGTGTTTTGTGTGTGTGTGTGTAGTATGTGTTGTTGTGTGTGTAGTAGTGTTTGTGTGTGTGTAGTAGTGTTTGTGTGTGTGTGTAGAAGTGTTTGTGTGTGTAGTAGTGTTGAACCTCAGCAGGCTCCGCTAATAGTCGGGTCACTTAGGGCGGAAAAAAGGCTTTCGCTTCACCTTAGGTGAAGGAAGTATTTTGAGGGTCTTATCCTAAGCATTTGTGCCGCTGAATCCGAAAATCGTAGTTGGGTCACTCGTTAGCGGTAAGTTTTCGCGCAATTTGCAATTTGGCAATTTGGCAATAAAATTGGGCAATTACAAATTGCGAATGAGAACCAGACGTCGTAGAGAACCTCTTTTTGGACTAAAATTGAAGTTTATTAAGAGTGCATAAAATGTTATTTAGTACCCCGTGTTGTATCTGTTCGGATTACTGATCTATAATGGAAATTAGAGAAAAGTGGAAAAAAATTGGGGAAAAAAATATAAAAGGAATAATTTTGGCCTTAAAGCCTGAGTTCTTAATAATTAAAAACTAAATTTTAATTAGTAAAAAAAGTAAAATAACAAACAATTGTTCTTAGGACACATTTAATTAACGAATTTGTGCAAGGGTGGGTCCCAATTTTTGCGTAAAAACAGGGTTTTCAACGAAAAATGCTTAGGATAAGACCCTCAAAATACTTCCTTACTAAGGTGAAGCGAAAGCCTTTTTTCCGCCCGAGTGACCGAGTTTTAATCCAGAACACAAAATTTCAAACAACGAACCGGTCTCCTCCGCGTTTTTTTGGAAAATAAAAATTTAGAACACAAAAAAATCCCTTACTTGCGATAGCGAGCGTTCAAAAGTTAAAAAAAAATTGAATCTAGTCGTCTACGCCATCGACGTCCTCATGCCCATCTTCCTCGTCGTTGATGCACATTCGGGGAGCAATCGCAAAGCTCCGAACAAGGAGTCTGCAGGCGTGACAGGGGCCCAGCGATTGGTCGAGCAGTCGTCTTGCATCCGCACTGCATCCCATCCATGATACTTTGCGGGGCGGGAGGCAGGGTGGAAGGATAGGCGCCAGGTTTGGTCCGTAGCCGTACTTGGTCGGGTCCGAGGGTCACCCAACTCCTTCTTCACAGCCCCCCCCCAAAACGACGGCCTGTAGCTGGGCTCGCATAATGTGCTGGGTGGTGGTGTTGGACTGTCGGAGGGCCCAGTGCTGCTCCAACCTTCTTCTTCTGAAGTGCCGTCCACCTCGCCTGCGGCAGAGAGCAGGTATATCCGTAATTCTGCTCACGAATCGGCACAGCACGTCCAGGCTCTCTTGCGTCAGCGGACCAGGGCTTCGGAGTGTACCCAAAAGCGTCGAGGGTTGCTTGGTCGGCCCCCTGGAACACAGGCCAAGTTTGGGCAACTTGCCTTTCCTGAAGAGGGCGCAAGTGGTGTCGCAACCAGTCAGAGCAGGAAGGACGTGATCACATCCGCGTGAGAGTCCAGTTCATCGTGGATGAGCTGAACGTTGAAAGTCGTTCTGCCAAGCTGGAGGCACGTGTTGGGAGGTATCTTGGGGAAGTGTCGGGGGAGGAGGACGAGGACGTCAGTGTCCGGAGAAAATACGGTTGCCCCCACATCTTTGTCGAGCATGGAGAGAGATATTTTCATCTTAGTGTCCGCTTCCTCTTGTTCGAAGCGAATTTGGCTCCGTCCGGTCCAGAAGTTGCCACGGCTTTGTCGCGCCCGCGCAGACGACGCGTAATCCCCATGAATGGTGCTGGATTTGGGAGGCAATGAGAGAGGTCATAGCAGTCTTGTTGCTTTTGGTGGACAAGAGTTAGCCATGGTCATTCCAGCTTTGATCCTCGTCGCTGCTTGGATGTCGATATCGTATCCTCCACCTCGGGCTCGCTGTTCCCTCGTCTTGTCTTTGAGGGACGCCCCGAGTCGTACCTGTCAAAGACAAGGGGGCAACTCCCGTAGCCAACACCCAGTTGGGCAACTCTCTGCAGGGGGGGATCCAACCAGGTCCTTAAAGTTTGCTGAGCCGGAAACGGGGTGCTGCTGAAGGATAGCCATCCCGTCGAGGACCAGCACGCGAGAGGATGAAGGGGTTTGCGAGGCCGTGGAGACCGCCGCGTTCATCTTCTCCAGAACCCTGAGAAGGGCACTTTTTGTCGTGACCCGCGGGTGGCCTTGGTCGTCAAAGAGGGCAAGAGGGAACAGGGAGAGCTCATAGTTGGAGATGATGGTGCGAAGGTCCAGACTGCTGTCGAGTTGGAGGGCGAGCAGCAGGGCCGAGTGAAGTCTGAGGATCCCGTGACAATCACCTGCTTCCCTCCGATGAAACTTTGGCTTTCTTGCCCAGCGTTTTGAATGTAGGGTAGGCTGACGATGCAGGACCTCCCATGGACTTTGCTGCGAAAGTCCTGATCCTTCCCTCTTCGTACTTAAAGAGAGCTTCCTTGCCAGTCTCCTCGATTCTTGTCAGTGCGTCCACCATCTTATCTGGAACAACCTTGCGGGAAAGGACGGTGGTGAGTTGGGCTTTCTCGCGAGTGAAGGGGTTATGCTGGCAAAGAAGACCAGAAAAACCTCTTTGGTCAATCTCGTGTGTCTTCTTCGTGACCGCTGGGCTTGTCCTTGTGGTGCTTTGATTGGCCGTAGCAGAATTTCCGAATGATTTGGCCTTGTTTTGCCAAGAGTTCGTCTTGGATCAAGAAAAACTTGGTCCTCGTCGAGGGATTTTTCGTGGATCCCTACAAGCCCACCGTCACCTTTCAGAGTCCGGTTCACCTGTTCCAAGGCATGGTCGCACCCAAAGGGGACGTGAAAGGTACCAACGACTTACGGACGACCCAGTGTTTCTCAAGTACGTCCACGCTTTTGGGATTCTTGAGGCGGAGGTCCTGCATCAGGGCCCACTTTAAACCAGGGACAAACCCGGGCGTAGGAGCTTCGTTTCATGGCGAAGAAGAACGGTCCGAACTCCTCCAAACGTCTTCGGTGCAGCGCCCAGTCTCCTGTCCGCACAGCCCTGGTGTAGTTCAAAAGCAGGAGGACCATCTTGACGTACGTCATGGAGAACTTGCTCAAGGGACTGTCGTCTGATCCCGCTGACCTCGGGATCTGCAGCTTGGGTGCAAGGATCTCGGGGGCTTTTCTTGAAGGAATCCAGTCTTCCATTCCTTCCCAACTCCTGGACGGCGAATTCTTTGGCACTCTCCATTGCCCCGGAAGAGAACTTGAGAGCTAGGAGTGCACTTGTGAGGATTATGTGTGCCCTCAATTCCGGTTGACGGGGTTTTCCGGCCAAAATCTGCCGGACTGTGGCGGGTCCGTACACCCCGGACTCGTGGGCACCTCGTCGAAGCCGTTTCCCCTCCAGGAAAACACCGATGCCCCGCAGCATGGCTATGACGACGTGTAGGTCGCCAAGGCGGACGATCCAGTTTTCCTTTTTCAAGTTCAACTTGATCTCCAGGAGCTTTGAGAAGAGCGCCATGTCGGCAGCAACAAGCACCGGAGCCCCATCGCCGTTCAGCGCTTGTTGAATTTTCTCCATTTCTGTCATCATGGTGAATATTGACGAGTACTCTGGCGCTGGAGAGTCGAGAATGGGCAAGGTGCAGATTGTGTCGGTGGGACAGGCGGAACATCCTCGAGTCGGCTGTTGAAGGCTGACCAGCTGGGCATGCTCCGCGGGAGGGCTTTCAGGGCAGCGATGCCGAAGGAGAGTAGGACGAGAGTGTCCTTGTCCTTGGAGTTCTCAGCGCTCTCGAGGCGAGGTTTCTCGAAAAAGAGCGGGGGAAGCTTCGGCTTAAGCGAGCGGTTCATGGGACAGGGGCTGACCTCGTAAATGGAAGCAGGGAGGGGGTTTAGCAGCGTCAGAATGAAACTTGAGGGGGCTCCAGGCTCTGACGGAGAAGATGGGCCGGGTGAAAAGGGAACGCTAACCGTGCCGTGGAAGGTGCCCTTCCCGTCTACTGTGTCTTCTTGGAAATCGATGTTGTCGATGGCAAAGTGAACGAGAAGGCCCTTCTCGAGGCGGCGCGGGATGAAACACTCCATCTCGCCGTCCAGCGCTGAGCACCGTTCGGGCAAGCGATGCCTCGAGGCGGAGAAGGGAGGAGTATGAGATAGCCAGCCCGGCACCGTTTGGAACATCTTAATCATTGCTTTGCTCCGCGTCTCCTGATGAATGGCCCAGCGCCGTCGCCACCTGGGGAGGGGTCTCTCGGGTTCGGGAAGCTTGGGTGCTCGTCGCAGCTTGCTTTGCACTCAAGATGTTGTCATGAGGACTTGTCCGACGATCGAGGCTCCTCTCCGTTCGCGGGTTGTTTTTTCCAGCTCCACCGACGACCCAGGTCGCGAAACTCTTGACGAGGGGAGGAAGGTTAAAGTTGGCCATGTCTCCTTCAATTTCCAGTTCGGTTTTTTTGAGGGTTTCTTCACGCAGGATTTTGGCAGCTTTCAGGAGTGTAGCAAGTTTAAGGGCCTCGATTGTCCGATGGTTTTTCAGGGCCTCTTTCTTGCCTCCGCCAGATGAACCAGTTCGGGTTCGCGAGGGTTCTTGGGCCCTTTGGGGAACTCCACGCCATGGACCATGGTGGGAGGAGTTCCCTTTTTCCGCCAGCGTGAGCGGCCAAACACCATGCTGCTCCTTGACTGTCTATTTCTCCCATCGAGAGAACCACTCCACCTCCAGCTTCTCGGGTAACCTCTTCCACGAACTCGATCACGGAGCGATCTTCTGGCTCTTGTTGAGTGGAGGCCACTGTCCCCAACTTGTTGACGACATGAATGGGTCCAGCAGCCCTTATGGTACATCACGTCGGCAGCCCGGGACGTCGAGGTCGGGAGGAAGCTGGATTTTCCACTCAGAATTCGTTCCATTGTGGACCGCTCAATGATTCGATTGGCATCCAGGTCGTGCTCACCCGGTGCAGGACTTCATTTGGCTTTTCTCCATCACCGCAGAAGAAGCATTCCTTCCGGGGAATAGGAGCGCGGCGCGGCGGGGGACTCGAGGCGGCGGGGTGGCAGGCCTAGAAGTAGAGATGGATAAAAACTTTTATTATTTAGTCGGGAATGTAATGGAAAAAATACCAATGGGAATATAAATTTTCAGGAATCCTAGCATGAAAATAATTATAGCAAAAAAGATATTTTCGAAACATCAAATTTTAAAAGTATTCAAAGAATGTTTATTAGCTTAAAAGCCCTCGCGGCCAAGCGGCCCACGGCTTTCCACTCCTCGCACTGCGAGTTAGATTTTATCATCATCTGCGACGTTTTATCGGAAATCAGTGCCACGCACTTAGCGCTCCCTATCCTTGAATCACTAGGGCCATAATCAAGCAATATTTTTCATGTCGAAAGATTTTTTCGAAAAAAAAAAAAAAAATTCTTCTTTTACCTTGAAGGTCCGGGGGTGGGCGGCCTCCGCCGCAAGGTCCTGTTTCTCATCTCCGTACTGCCTCGCGAATTTGTGGGGGTGGATTTTAGCAATGCACTGTCGGTGCCACGACCCAATCGCCCTTCTAGAGGACCTCCTGGGCCTCTACGAAATTTGCCTTTCGAAGCCCACTTGGCCCGCATACTCCGAACATCCCCCCTTTTGGGCGTCCGAGGTCGAAGGACCACATCTCCGTTAGTTGCACCGCAATGACACCACGATTTCATTTCGAGACCTGGAAGGAAAATGGGGCGATATAATAAATGAATTTATTTTATTTGGGGGGTTTTTAGCTAATTTCTAAAATTATAGCCAATGAAATTTTACATTTTTTTGCGAAATTTTTCATTACCGTATGTCATAAAATAAGACCATGAGGGGACAGTCAGAGAAAAGTTACCATTTTCTATTAATCAGACGGTAGTTTCCTTTATGAGAAAAAGATACAGCCAGAAACATTTCATGACTTTTGATGTGAAAATTAAGGCCAAAATTATTCCTTTTATATTTTTTTCCATTTTTTTTCCCCTTATCTCTAATTTCCATTATAGTTCAGTAATGCGAACAGATACAACCACGGAGTACTAAATAACATTTTATGCACTCTTAATAAGCTTCAAATTTTAGTCCAAAACGAGGTCTCTACGACGTCTGGTTTTCATTCTGCAATTTGTAATTGCCAATTTTATGCCAAATTGCCAAATTGCAAATTGCGCGAAAACTTACAGCTACGAGTGAACCCAACTACGATTTTCGGATTCCGCGGCACAAAATGCTTAGGATAAGACCTCAAAATACTTCCTTCACCTAATGTGAAGCGAATCGCCCTAAGTGACCCTACTATAACACCCGTTCATCACCTCGTACTCTGGCTCAAACATATAGGGGTTTGGGGTCCCATCACAATCTGGTTCGTTTTCCTCATATACGCGAGCAGCGTCATTTAGTTCGGTCTCAGATTAAGCATCTTACTCTAGATCTATCACAGCGACAGAAATTTACTGTCTGACACCCAAGTACAATCGCTCATCATAACATTTGCCGAAAGGTCTCACAGAGGCAGACGAGTGTTGTTTACATTGGAGCGTCCCTTTTTTTGACTTTACAATAACATGCGTAAACCCCGTTGGAGGAAGAAAAAAAAAAATTCGCGCGCTTTTTACAAGTCGTGTTTTACGGAAAAAGGCCTGGAAATAAATTATTTTTGGTGTATTAGGTGTTTGATTGTACATTCAACATAATTTGGCAAAAACAAATTGGGTCTGGACGATTATTTAAAACCTATAAGGTTAGGTTAGGTTTCATTAAAACCTTTAAGGTTAGCAAAGGTTAGGTTCATTAAAACCTATAAGGTTAGGTTAGGTTTCATTATTATTATAAATATTTTTTTTTTTTTGGGGGGGGGGGGGTTTCGCAAAATAAAACTATCTCCATTGCAACAAGCACCTATTGTAGGGCCCAAAAAAAAATAGTTGGTGTCTCTGAAAACGACCGCGAAAAATCTCGTCCAAATTTTTACCAAAAGTTGTTCGTAGTCTATATGAAACCATAGTCGTTTTGTACACTCAGCTCAGAGTTGAACTTGACTAATAGAGTTTCGAAACGACACCAGGTATGTACGAAAATACTCAAAATCAGTGTACGAAAACTAACTACTTTCAATTCAATATACCTAATTAAGAAAGGTGTTTTGATTAGGCCAAAGGTTTTTGATTCATTTAAACTTCCTGTAATTCCGAGAGTAGCTTCTATGGACCACTGTGGCCCGCGCCGTACCCGTGGCCGCGATGGTACGGGCTGACGCCTTTATAGTGGACGAGAACTGCGCATTCGCTTTTTTAGGTCAGACACACACACACTCGGGGCTAACACGCACTCTTAGCCTCTCTCGCTTTACTACATACACCACACCTGTCACTACACACCTGTACGGCCTCGCAACACACCTGTCACTACACACCTGTACGCAGTGGCGTACCCAGAAAATTGAAAAGGGGGGCCAAAATATATATATATATATATATATATATATATATATATATATATATATATATATATATATATATATATATATATATCATAGACCACTGTAGATATAGTGGTCTGTGATATATATATATTTTTTTATTTATAATAAATATATTTTAGTATTATTTATTTTTTGCAAAGGGGGGGGGGGCATGGCCGCATGGCCCCCCCTCGGTACGCCACTGCCTGTACGGCCTCGCAACACACCTGTCACTACACACCTGTACGGCCTCGCAAGATACTGTCACTACACACCTGTACAGCCTCGCAACACACCTGTCACTACACAACCTGTACGGCCTCGCAACACCTGTCACTACACACCTGTACGGCCTCGCAAGACACCTGTCACTACACACCTGTACGGCCTCGCAACACACCTGTTGTCTGTGTATCACCGTAAATAAATGACTTGGAAGGTTCGACGATGCACTAGGTTGGAAGTTTAGTAGTAGTAGTAGGTGTTAATAGTAGTTGTAGGTGGTAATAGTAGTAGTAGGTGGTAATAGTAGTAGTAGTAGTAGGTGTTAATAGTAGTAGTAGGTGGTAATATAGGCTATCACATGCCAGCAGCCAACACCAGCCACTGCCTGGGCCGGCCCATGTATTTGTTTTGGTATTGGCAAGATGGCGGCTGGTGGCTGGGGGACTAACTTCAGTATCTCGGCCACAGCTAGCTCAGATCCGCGATCCATGTTATATAGATCAGTGCTTATTCCGCGCCCCGGTAACCACTGTAGCCAAGGTCACGTTTCAAAGTTTCCTGTACAGTACGAAGCGACACATTACCAAGAAGAGTATGATTTTTCCTCCTTCAGTTCTCTGGCTGTAGGCTAGGATTGGCATCAAGCTGTCGCCTTAACACGCTCCTGGTTCTGTTACACGTTTTTTTTTGTTTCACAGGTTGTTTTTTAGGAGCGGGAGATTCACCTCTCCGCCAGCCTTAAATCGGCGGATCAAATTTGCACTGTTCTAAGCTTTAGTCGTTTAAGCTTGCCCAATTTCCTTATTATTGATCCCAGCCTTGTAAAGATCAATGATTGCTTGAATCGTTGTGCCATCCGTATGTTTTCCACCCATTATGTAATCCAGCAAAAACAGGCAAAAACACGGGATGTAGGGGAACGCTGGAGGCTATAAGTTCAAAATCATGCAAACTGTCAACCGCCTATAGAGGGAGGAGAGGGAGGGAAACCCTCCCTTCCACACACCGGTGAGTGTGCAAGATGATGTACGTCGTTGTCAGACATACGATTCATGCCTTCTGCATTTTTCTATAGCTTGGGAAGCAACTTTAAATCTGCGCGGTAAATCTTGATGAACGGATTGTGGCGCAAAGATCATCCGCGCAAGCCTGTAGTAGTGCGGCAAGCGGTCAACTGTTTTGAGGCCTCTTTCGTTCGGCCCTCCGAGGATGATGATGCTGCGGTCAATGCCAGCCCAGGGACCGCGGGGTGTTGCATGAGGGAAATAGCAGTCCCATGGAATGACTGTTTTGCTGTGGTGGAAAACTTAGGTTGTGGTCGATATTGTCTACCGCGGCAGTCGTGAAGACTCTGCCTCTAAATCTTGGGAGGGCAGAATACTTGCTCCTGGTGGTAGAGGCGGCAGGCACTGTTCCCCAGCTGTGTGGCAAGGGACAGGACCCGATCATAGGACATAGAAATCCCCATGTGTACCAGCCTGTCGACGAGCTCCCTCTTGCGCGTGTGTGCATGTAGCATTAGGCCGATGTAGGTTGGAACTGGCGTCTCCTGCGTGGTGGCGTGCCTGACTGGGCGAAGCGTACTGCCTGTGGCGGCCCGTCGGTGCATAACGCTGTTAAAACTTGAGGAGCTGGGCGATGCTCAGTGCCGCTGGTGCTGTGCTTTCACTCTGGTGCTTGATACTGGGACCTTCCAAGATCATAGTGACCAAGGCAAGCAGCATATAGGTGGCACGGAGTCCTGTTGGCATCCTGCAGGAAGCCCGTTGAACACCTTGGCATCCTCCGATGATGTGGCGTCTCACAATTTGGGCAGCACGCGCCAGGTGAACAGCATCAAGGTCTCTGTCCAGTTCACAAGCCTTTGCCAGGGCATCGCCGAGGTCTTCATTGAATGCAAGCAGAACATCGCGCCCCTGGTGCTGTGCACACGTGTTAGGAAAGTGAGCAAGCAGTCTCTGCTTAAGACGAGTCGTGTGCACCCTGCCCTCATGCTTGACTCCCAGCTGTTCCATTCTTGACGTGTATAACTGCGCCAGGTCAGCAAGTTTGAAGACCGGAGACGTCTCGTCATCCATGTGAGCTTCTTCAATAAAACCCCCCAGCTCTGCGAAAGCAAGTCCTGCTATTGCGTGTTCATCGTCTGTACCTTTGCCCGCCATTTCCTTAATCTTCCGTGCGCGATTGTATAAGTTCAGGAGACAATTTCGGTGGTACTTCGCCTCCTGTGCAACCATGTCCCCAGCGTTCAGTTGCGTCAGGAGGTTCATGTCGTCCAGAATCAGTGCGCACGACCTGACACGCGAGTCCAGTTGGAATGTCGCAGCTTCATGAAGACCAGCACTACCAGGAGCTTCTCCGCAGAAGAAGCATTTCACTTCTTGGTGTTTCGTCTCAGTACTTGATGGTCGTGACAGATATCGAGTTCGCTTGCGGGCAACAATTTCCTCTTCTTCGTCGGCACCTATTTTCAGGTGCCTTTTCTCAGCTCTGTCTAACTTGGTCTTGTTATACCTCAGCCTGCAGGTCTTGTGGTATCGTGCATTGTTGGCGCTCAATGCTGCTTCAACACCACTGCCTTCATCTAATCGGCTCAACAGAAAAGAGTTGGGGAGCAATCCAAGCTCATTGAACCTTCTCAGATGTCCAGCGAGAATGCTGTAGCTGCTCCTCTTGTCTTGGCGTGTATTCTGGGATGGACTTGTCAGCGACTCTGGCGTCGTTTCTTGGCATATGAAGCATAATGACCAGTCTGTCTCTGTTGCTGGCTGGGCGGAGGTAGACGGAGCTGCTTCTGCACCACGAGGCTCAACGAGTTTGAAGCTCTTCGACATTGTTCTGGAAATGGAAAATGACAAAGTTGTATGAAAGGAGCACTCATAATCCAAGTGAATTAGGACATGTTCAATTGAGAGATGTTTGTCATGGTTGTTATGCTAATCTATGAATAATTCAATAAATCGATAATAAGATAAGATTCTAAAAAACACATGGGCACCTTTTTTTGTTGTTAAGTGCTACCCTACATTAGCAACAACACGCAACATAATGTTTGCACAACATTGCAGATTCAAAACAATAATTTTTTCCTGCACATTTACTCAGTACATCTCATTCACCTAGGGATAAGTCTTCCTCGGCAGCCACATGGCGGCCATTTTGGAAAATGGCCGCCACGGCCGCCAGGGGGCAGTTGGGCGATGGCTCCACATCCAAATTTTGTTCATAATATATTGGTCTACCTCTGTGCCAAAATTGGTGCATTCTATCAAAAAATGCAAAATAGGTTTGAATATCCTAGGTAAACCGCCCCACTACTAGGTTGAACATTGAAACCACCACTCGCGCTAGATTTCGCCCATAGATATCATTGCTATCGCCCTCAGATCGCCTACATAGGCTTGCTTTCAATGGCGGAAATGAGGAAAAAACTCAAATTTTCAAATTGCTAAAGCACCCAGCTAAACGAATTTATTTTTTTAAAACAAACACCTTGGTTGGATTCAGGAGTGTCAAAATCATAATAAAAAGCGTCTCTTTTTCCGATTTTTTTCCTTTTTTTCACCACACCCTACGCGGCGCCGGCGGCGGCGGCGGGGCCGGGCTGAGTGGGCCGGTGAGTGAGTGAGTGACCATGGTCTTGCAGAAGGCCGTAACCAAGCCCGTAGAGGCGAGAGGCGTCAGTTTGAAGAATGACTGGAAGTGCTGGGTCAAAGTGAGCGAGAATCGGCGTTCGAAGCAGCGCCGTCTTGACACGACTGAAGGCCTCGTCGTGATCAGTTGTCCACGTAAACGTTCTTTTCGGGCTCATCAGGGGGCGGAGTGGCTGGGCGGCAGCGACGATGGCTGGGGTGAACTCAGACAGTTGGTTCACCAGGCCCATAAATGAGCTGAGGGCAGTCAAGTTAGCTTGAGTCGCAAAGTCCCGGATGGCACTGACTCTATCCTCGTCCGCGGCCACGCCCTCAGCTGAGAGGTTATAAAGAAGAAAGAAGAGGAAGAAATTGGGTTTTTGAGGCATTGAACAAAACAAGGTTTGCTTTGCCCCAATCAGAAATAATAGAAAGATCAGAAATTAGGCGCTCGGTGGCATCTCTCCGTGAATCACTTAGTTCCTGT
Organism: Chionoecetes opilio; assembly: GCA_016584305.1. Taxonomy (NCBI): domain Eukaryota; kingdom Metazoa; phylum Arthropoda; class Malacostraca; order Decapoda; family Majidae; genus Chionoecetes; species Chionoecetes opilio. The sequence goes on along the minus strand of JACEEZ010004105.1, from coordinate 27,916 downwards.
TGAGTTGGACGTCTAAGTCTAATAAACGACGTTGAAAAATGCAGGGTAGAATCATCAGCGTAGGAGTGGATAGAGCTTTGAGTTAGACTTAGAAGATCATTAATGAATAATAGAAAGAGAGTGGGTGATAGGACTGAACCCTGGGGAACACCACTATTGATAGATTTAGGAGAAGAACAATGTCCGTCTACAGTAGCTGCAATAGAACGGTTTGAAAGGAAACTTAAAATGAAGGTACAGAGAGAAGGATAGAAACCGAATGAGGGTAGTTTGGAAATTAAAGATTTGTGCCAGACTCTATCAAAAGCTTTTGATATGTCAAGGGCAACAGCAAAAATTTCACCGAAACCCCTAAAGGAGGATGACCAAGATTCAATTAGGAAAGCTAGAAGATCGCCAGTAGATCACCCTTTACGGAAACCGTACTGACGATCAGATAAAAGATTGTGAGCAGATAGATGCTTAAGAATCTTCTTATTAAGTATAGATTCAAAATTTTTAGAAAGGCAGGAAGTCAAAGCTATAGGACGGTAGTTTGAAGGATTAGAACGGTCACCCTTCTTAGGTAACTATAACACAATTCTCTTAATTTGATGAAGGAAAATTTAGTTCATAAATATAATCAACGGGGAGGGTATTAAACTTAATCCAGAACGACCGTACGAACGCGTTTTTACCAGTGGTAGGGTATTTGGAAGCGTGATAGAATCTTGGCCGACTCTTAATTTAAGCGAATGACTCTATTAATCTATGCATTAATATGCGAAACACAAATCTATTTTCCTCTTTTTTAAGGAGGCTCAGAATCTAAGAGTGTTATTCGATCTGCCAGGAGGGTAAGGGGGGAATAAGAAGTTTTGACTCCACAAGTTATTGGTAATCGCGAAGTTAATGTCTCACATATCAGACCTCGTGACTCATGCGTTATGGGAGGGAAGAAAGGGAGGGTGAAAAGGGGGGATAGAAATGTGAGAGAGAGAGCAATAAGACACTAATGATAGGGCACAATGAAGAATTTGAATGACGTTATCCTAATAGTGATCTGTGTCACTTATACACTGGAGTGAGGCTCCACTTAGTTTAGAGTAAATAACTAAATGGTTATTAATGCATACTACATCCTAGAGAGTAATATACTACGGAAAATGTGAGGGATGATGCTGGCATTACAGTAGTGAATACTGACACTCATCGTGATGGTCAAGAAACTCACATAGCTTATTGAATGCTTCCTGTCGCAAGTTAACATCTGGTATTCCTCTGTCTTTTTCATCCGAAAGAAAGATGTTGCACACTGCCGGTGATATTTAGCTTCAGCTGCAACCAGATCACGCACTTGCTTCACTGGGGTTGCGATATCGCTGCCCACTTATCATTTCTGTCTCTAGCTTTATTGAGTACTGTTGCCTGAATTCCAGAGTTTCTACATTGCTTACAGGCCATTCTTCTAGAAAAAGGGATCTTACTACCCTGAGAAACAGAGTCAGAACAAAATAGGCAGTCAGTTTTAAAGTCAAAAGTTTTTATACATTTTGCCCGGAGTATGGGCACTTCATGTTCCTCATGACACACAAACCCTGTTTTGGAAGATAATATGGAACCTTTTCTGGTGTATTGTTTCTGACACTCTACATGGACACTCAGTGGTGTTGCCTTCTCAAAGATTTCATGAAGTCCATCTCTTCTCTCCAAACTTGAAGACACTGGTTCGATCCCCGGGCGGAGCGAAGATGGATGGGTGGTCTTTCTTAAAACCCGAGCCCCGTGTCCACCCAGCAGTGAATGGGTACCGGGTGTTAGCCGGGGGTTTGTGACCCCCTCCCGGGGTGGTGGCTTCGGCCAACACTAAGCCCGAGCGGTAGATCACTATGGGGAATTATCCTCCAAACAAACAAACACACAAGTGTACTTCGTCCTTTGTCCCCAACTACAACAGTCTTGGGCGTGCTTTCTTTGTAGATGATACACGTTTCTGCCATACCGCAATCTGGAATAATAAGAAAACAGAAAAACGAAAAAGTCTAATCAGCTCTAAAAATAAACAAGCTGCAACATTGGCAATTCATGGTTGCAAGACGTCGAGAGATAAATTTCTCCATGTAGCTCTCTAAATGTCACCAGTTATATCGCCAAATATTCGAACACTCGGTTGTTATCCCAATTAAATGAATTTTCAATGTTTGGATCACCTAGATAGCCACTGTAATGTGTTCCTAGTAACCTTCTAGCAATCTCAAGCACTTTTTTTCATGTTTCTAACCTGTCAAAAACCATTTATGTGAAAATATGAAAAAGTGACCATTTTGGACGGAATCTTGAATTTGAAAAATCCCACATTTTCGAGGATTTTGAGGACTTTTAGTATGTGATTCTACACCTTTTTCTGAAACCTACCCTGAAAATTTCAGCTTGTTCGCCAAAACTTCCAGGTTTTTGGGCCATTTTGGGCTAATGCTCTTGGACTATCCTGGGGAGAGATAAGGAAGGTATGCCGGAGTCTCGCTGAGGATGTCGAGGGTCATTTGAATGCTAATGACCTCCGACCCGCCTACCGAGCCCTGAAGAAGCTCCGTTCCAAGTCTCCACCCTCGGGCGAGTGCTATTCGAACAGCAGATGGGCGCCTCGTGTCGGAAATGGATGGGGAATGGCTCGTTGGGCTGAGTACTTTGGGCAGTTGTTCACGGTGGACCCTCCAACTGAGCAGCTTCAACACCCACTGGGTTACAGGCAGTGGATGCCGATCCCCCATTGACGAAACGCACCCTCTCTTGACGAAGTCAGAGAGGCTGTAGCAAAGTTGAGGGGTGGAAAGGCAGCTGGTGTTTGTAATAAACAGTGCGGAGCTCCTCAAAGCTGGGGGGGGGGCCATGATCCGCGGGTTGCATACTGTCTGACTGCAGTTTTGGCAATCAGGTACCATTCCTCCTGACTGGAAAGGGGGCCCGGTCGTCCCTATCTGGAAAGGGAAAGGGAACCGTCAGTACTGCAACAATTACCGCGGTATTACACTGCTCAGCGTGCCAGGCAAGGTGCTTGCCCATCTATTGCTGACACGGATCCGTAGTCATCTGGTGAAGCCTCAGAGACCTCAGCAGTCTGGGTTCACGCCTGGTAAGTCAACAACGGACCGTATCCTAGCGCTTTGTGTCCTGGTGGAACGCCGACGTGAGTTTCGACAAGGGATGCTTGCAGCCTATGTTGATCTCAAGAAGGCGTTTGACTCAGTGCATCGTGAGTCACTCTGGGATCTTCTGCGACTTCGCGGGATTCCTGCAAGGGGACTAGACTATTGGTTTGATAACTGGTCTGTATTCGGGGACTGAGAGTGCTGTGAAGTGGGGGGGGCAGGTGTAATCCAGTTTCTTCCTGTTATACAGGAGTGAGGCAAGGATGCGTCTTTTCCCCATCACTTTTCAACATTGTAGGACTGGGTATTGGACAAGGTTGTAGATCAAAGTGATTGTGGAGCACCCCGTCGGCAACACCAAGATCACTGATCTTGTTTTTGCCGATAATCCCAGTAATCTTTGTAGCGAGTCGCTGGAGGTCCTGGTGATGGCTCTCGAGGCGTTTGCACGAGGAGCAAAGCCTTTGGGACTTGAGGTCTCCTGGTTTAAGACCAAGGTCCAGGTGTTTGGGGGACTTACTAGATGAAGCAGTACAGTCCCGTTCATGTGTACGGCGAGGACATTGAGATCTTGGAAGTTTTACATACCTTGGTAGCGCAGTCCATAATGACGCGGGTCACGTCAAGAAGTCTTACGGCGGATTTGGGATAGCCCCCTGGGGTTATGGGACTCGCTAAGCGGAGTATTTGGTGTTGTCGTACCTGTGCAGGAGGAAAAGATCCGGATCTTCAAATCGCTTGTGATCCTGTCTTACTCTATGGGTTTTGAGACATGGACACTAAATAGTGACTTGAAGAGACGAATCAATCGTTTAGTAATAAGTGTTTTTTGCAGAATCATGGGGGTATCGCTGGGATGATTACGTTTTCAAATCAGCGTTTGCACCGTGAGACTGAATCGAGGCCTATTACCTGCATAATCCGTCAAACGCCAACTTCGGCTATATGGGCATGTGGCACGCTACCCTAAACCAATCCTTTTATCGGGTTATATCTGTAAGAGACAATCCGGCGTGGAGGAAGCCAAGGGGGGGCAAAAAAAAACGTGGCTGGGGCAAGTTGATGTTTCTTTTCGAGAGCTGCCTTTGGGATGGGAAAGAAGCTGCATAGGTATTCGCGCGTGGTGACCCCCGGGAATGGCGTTGTAGGGGGGGCGAGGCTACGCATTCATTTACAGGAACTACCACGTGTAGGGCCCCGCGGCCTCTTGTAGCTTCCTTTTTTCTTATGTTCTTATGTACGCACCCCCGGGTATGCCCCCAATGATTGATTGATGGTCAACATAGGTTTATGCAAAATTAAATTTTCTTTAGTTTTACATTATTCATGGCGTAAAAATGAAGATTGTAGGCAAAATAGAAGCATTCGACCCCAGGTGTCCTACATTCTACTAAAAAATTGTAGAGGAATGCTTCAAGGTGAGTGTATGGGTAAATATTACCTTCTCTTTGCATGCATGAAGGTAATAACACCGCCTTGAAGCTTCCTCACAATATTTAGTAGATACGTTGTAGGACACCCGGGGG
>JACEEZ010004105.1:0-23237 GCA_016584305.1 Chionoecetes opilio | reverse complement strand
GCTCTGAGCTTACCCGCACACCCAATGATTTCTCCCTCTCTGATCTTTTCAGTGATCCATTGCTTACTGAAACCTATTAACCAGATTTTCTCTCTACCACATTATTTCGCTACATTTGTCCATATCAAATTACAGCTGCATCTGCTACCCACTCGCTTTAACAGATATAAGGATACTCATCTCTCAAACTGTTTTTTTATAATCAAAACTATGATCAAATAATCTACCTATCTTAGTATCATCAGTAGTCTTACTTGATTTATCACTGCTAATCCATCTATCTAGTCGTTGATATAAATCAAACTAGGTAATGGTCCCCGAGCAAATCCTTGTGGGACCCCTCTTATGTTACTGCCCCATCTGATTTATATCCAGGTACTAGTAGCCCTTTGTTGCTATCACTTAGACTAGGATCTAATCGCAACAGCAACTTTCCCATATATTCCATGTGCCTTACCTTATTTAAGCGTCCTCATGCCGGTACCATTGTCGAATGCTTCCTAAAGTCCAGATATACAATATCATAATCCTCATCATTAGTATTAGTCCTCATCCTCATCATTGCTGTTTCATAAACTTTACTATAATACTCAATAATTGGGGGGGGTTGAGACATGATCTACGTCTTGGGTGACCCATGTTGTTAATCATTTACAAACTATGGCTTTTCTAATTTCTCCTCTAATGTTTCTTGCAATAACGATCAATATTTTACTACCACTGAAGTCGACTAACGGGTCGACAATTTGACATTGATCCTCTTCACCCTTTTTGAAATGGCACTACGCAATCACCTTTCCTCAACATCACGGCACTTCCTTAAATACAATCGTTTCCTAGATATTTTCTCTAACAACTCACTCAGCTTCTTACATTATTATTAATAACTGGATAAACTGTCATCTGGTACTGGTGACTTAAATTTGTTTCTTCTATCCTATACCCCATTTCACCGATTCCTCTAGTTATCCACAATATATTTCAGTCTCTCATCTTCTTCACTTCTAAACATCTGTTCACTATCAGGTACCATATGCGTGTCCTCCTGAGTAGAAAACACTTCAGTATATTCATATAAACATGTTACATCTATATCACTCACTCAACACTTACAGATCTCCCCCTGCCTATTACTTATTAACGGAACCTTACTTATTAATTCCCAACTTTGTTTATATACTTTAACAAAATCTCTTACGGTCGGTCTTTGCTTGGTCAGCAACCTTAATCTCAATTTTTTTGTTATTTGCTGTTTCGTGTTACTTCTTGACTTGTCTTAGCCATCACATTTATACTGGATCTCTGCTCACCTGACTAAACCCTCTTGATGTCTTTTACATGTTTCTTTTTAGTCCTATGTGTGTGTTTTTAAGCTCGCAGAGTTAATCTCTTGTGATCTTTTTTTCCTTGGGATCTTATGCCCTATAAGGAATATTCTTTTTCCTGACCTGCAATAAATTTCTAACAACATTCATAAGCCTCATCAGCACTGACCTCACTGACTCTCCACGCCCTGACACAGACCTCACCTAACCCTACCGCACCAGGTGACCGCTACCATCCAGGTGCCTATGTGCTTGATGCATCTAATACCTTCGCACGTCGTACTCTGGACACCGAACAACCCAACTCATATCCGACCATACTCAGTTCTTTAAGCATAATAGCCTTTGAGCTTTCTCGCATTTCAGTTCAGAACACCATTTAAAAACCTAATTGCACATGATGTTGCTTTACCTACTGAACCCTTCAACTTCACCACCGTAACTAATCTTCCCTGGTTGTTAGTATAATCAGAGAAAATTGTCTTCCTAGTATGACTCCTTGATTGCTTGCTTTAGAAAGTTATCCTGATTTGATCTCTATTACAACAATTCCTCGCGTCATTATCTTCTTACAACTAAATCCCACCTAATGTCAAATCACTGTCAATGTCCCTACAATAAAATCTGCTACCACGCATAATTGATTATCATACATCTTGCTTATTTCTCTGCCATAATTAACATGATACTCTTACATAATTTGGAGGCCTATAACATCTCAACTACCATTTTTGTCAGTCTTCCCCTCCTTACTCTCCATCCATTTTGAGACTTCCACATATGCCTACGAAATGCTTGTTTCTCTCGCTCTCTCTCTTCTCGAGATCAACCAAATGAAATATGATCGTTGCAGTCTCCCATTGTTTGGTTCGGAGTAAATATGTTGCTTAACTTGACCCTCGGCACACAATAAATATAACAAATTTACTCAGTGACGAAGAATCGTGATTCTCTGATTCATTAAAATTCTCGAAAAGAAGGATAACCAACGGTGGCAAGAACCGAGGTGGAGACACACACCGAGGAGCCAAAGTATTGCTAAAACCTACTTTAGCTTATTACACATACATGGTAGGAATTACACGTGGCACAGCCTTCACTCTCGCCACACCATCACGTCAAAAATACCCTAGCTAGACCAAATAGCCAACGCGAGATACACACACCGCTGAAAGCTAAAAGTGGCTTAGTTTTCCTCACTCAAACATCCTGAATAAATACGGGTGCCTGTCTGTGTTCCGTTGCTGCTTTCGTCACCACGTTTCTGGTCCTAGTCTCCTCCTGCACGTACTCTGCGAACCTATGTGGAAACTTTATGTCACAACATTATTTAATTAGAGTTTCTTACCTTCGGAAACCCATGTCCTACTCATCCCGACAAAATACCCCAGCCGGTACTAACTAAGATACTTACTCGGGGGATAGGAGGGTTGATTTGGGTTGAGGCTTATCAATACTGCAATGTCTGCATTGGTCTGCAATGTATTCGGCTGGTCGCGGCGTGATCATGCTGGCGGTGAAGGGCGGAGGCGCTGTGATATTTGGGCGTCAGGCGGGTTCAATCAACAGACGCGGCGGTATAATCACTGTGTCGAATGGTACACTGTCCTATGGTTTACACTTGTAGGCTTATACAAAAATTTATATACACTTCTCGATATAATCAGAGAGATTAAAGAGATGTTACTCTCACTGGAAAATGAGTGTACTAACACTCTCGGCGGGCGTCGGGTGGGACCACCAAATACCCAGCCACGTGTCCATCCTCGGTGGCGTGGAAATGACGGTAGGCGCCAATGACCAGCCGCTTCAAACCAATGTGCTAGTATTAAGGTGCAAATGGGCTTAATACCATGGGAATGTTCATTTACTAATATCCAGTACTTATCATTTAATTTAAATTACCTTAATTAATACCCATTACCATTATATATATATATATATATATATATATATATTATAGTTATAATAATATATACTATATATATATATATATATATAGTATATATATATATATTAATATAATATATATCCTACGCTCCCCTTTGGTAAGTGACAATATCTCCCGAACCAAGGGGGGGAACAAAACCACCCACTCTACCATTATTGAGAGGGTGGTTGTCACTGTACTGCAGGTGTACTCTCTCCATATTACTCTCGTCCAATTACTGTCTTAGCACCTCTTTTGATTCTACCGACTAGCAGCTGTGTCAGGAGGTATGTTTCCTATTCCCGCCCCATTAGCCAGAGTGTCTTTTCTTCGTCGGCGCTTCTTGACCTGGTTGATAGATATAGGGTAATACCCGCGTCTGTCCGACTCACTCGACCACCACGGCACACTCATATTCTGTCCTCATCTCGTCACGCTCTGCTTCGTGGCCAGGCCATTGTGCCTGGCCCAACATATTTCCACTGTTCCTGTACTCCACTTCTGCTGAGAATATATTTTTTCATCTTCTGTCCTAAAGTTGGTAAGTTATTCCCATCATAACCATGTGTATGCCAGCATCATCCCTCACATTTTCCTTCGTGTATATTGACTCGCTAGGATGTATCATTATACCATTTAGTTATTTTACTCTAGAACTCAAGTGGAGCTCACTCCCAGTGTTAAGTGACACAGATCACTCTCTCAGGATAACGTCCTCAAATTCTTCATTGTGCCCTATCATTAGTGTCTTATTACTCTCTCTCTCACATTTTCTACCCCCTCCCTTTTTCACTCCCTTTCTTCCCTCCCATAACGCATGAGTCACGAGGTGCTGTTGGTGCGACATTAACTTCGCGGTTACCGATAAGGGTTAAGTCTCAAACTCTTTATTTTTTTCTGATCACCGTATAGATCGCATAACTCTCTTAAGATTCTTAGAATACGAAAAAGGAGAGAATAAGGTATGTTTTCAAGTATTTAGCCCATCGTTAGTACAGCAAAATCGCTAGACCATTAAAGTCGTTCCAATTGATCTTTTTTTATATCACTACACTATTCCTTTGAACACGCGTTGCGTACGGTCGTTCTGGATTAGTTAATACCCTCACCGTTTGATGTATTTATGATAACAATTTCTTCATCAAATGAAGAGAATTGGTTATTAGTTAATCCATGCGTAGGTTATTTGCTTCCCCAGCTAATAAAAAAAATTCATTCGACCTTCGGTGTCCTCTTTGGGGTCCGTCCTAGGAAACAATGTATTGAGTCTAGAAATCGAGCTAATAGGGTTTTATAATTAATTGCCAGTAGTGTTAAAGGTATAAGTACATAGGTCATTCTAAAGCCTTACTTGGCTCTAGTCAGACCTTATCTAGAGTATACGGCACAGTTTTGGTCCCGTATTACAGGATGGATATAGCATTGTTAGAATCAGTCCAGAGAAGGATGACTAAAAGCTTACAGGGGATGCGTAAATTTACTTATGAGTGGAGATTGAAGCTATTAAATTTACACTCACTTAAGAGGCGTAGAGTAAGGGGCGATCTGATTGAAGTTTTTAAGTGGTTAAAGGGATACAATAAGGGCGATGTAGGAAAAGTTCTTACGGCTAGTAAACAGGGTAAAACAAGAAGTAACGGATTCAAGCTGGAAAAACGTAAATTTGAAAAAGAAATAGGGAGAAGCTGGTTCACAAATAGGGTGATAAATTATTGGAATTGACTTAGTCATCAGGTAGTTAGTATGAAGTCATTAGGGAGTTTTAAAAGGAGGCTGAACAATTTCATTGATGGGGATGAATGGTTGATGTAGGTAGTGTTAACCCCTTCACTGCGGATGTCAAATTCATAGGCCTACCCCCTTGTGCGGCAGGTTTAATTAAAATATAAAATAATTACTGATCATATTTTAAAGTGCCTAAATGAATAGGCTGCTCATTCCATACCAGAAAATCTATGATTGGTCTTGGTGGAGGCTACCAGCTAAGTGAAGAGTTACGTTAAAGTGCAGCAACAGGGCCGTGACCGTGCTGCCAGACGCACAATGAAACTACCTACTACTCAACATAATACAGCTTATTTTGGTACATAAATGCTTCATTTATGCATTCATTCATTCATTCATACTTCTGTCTTATATCCATCAAGAATATGTTGAATATCTTGACTATTTAGCCTCGCCATTGAAGTAGAGGGCGCGGCAGCGTCGAAACGTCGTACTGTACCGCTTGACCTTATTAGTCATACTAACTCACTCAAGCAGAAAAAGAGGTTCTATTATATCACAACACTTGACACTGTAGCCATACAAGCCTATCACAGCGAATATTTACCCATAATATCATTGAGTGCGGAGTTTAAATACAGAAACCCTATATGTACCAGCCGCAGTGAACCCTAAGATAGCTGAGAGACCGTATTTGTACCAGCCGCAGTGAAGGGGTTAAGTAAGAGGAACTACTACGTGAAGGTTTTACGACTTCCTGTAGCTTTCTTGTATTCGTATGATCTTATGTTCTTATGTACTGGGCAATTGGACTGGGGATTCTATTGTTATCGTATAAGACATAGGAAGCTACACGAGATCACAAGACCTACACGTGGTAGTTCCTCTTACTTAACACTACCTACATCTACCTTTCATCCCCATCAATGAAATTGTTCACACTCCTTTTAAAACTCCCTATTGATTTAACACTAACTACCTAATGACTAAGTCAATTACAATTATTTATCACCCTATTAAAATTTTGTGAACAAATTTATCCCTATTTCTTTTCAAATTTACGTTTTACCAGTTTGAATCCGTTACTTCTTGTTTTACCCTGTTTACTAGCCGTAAGAACTTTTCCTACATCGCCCTTATTGTATTCTTACACTGTATCACTTAGCAAGTGATTACTGGGTTGAAGACGACGCAACAACAAAGGAATTGTCTTCCACAATAAAGAAAAGTATTTGAAATATAACTTAAGTATCCTTTTCACATACAAAAATTTGTAATATTAAATAGAAAATACAGCAAGTAAAACACCGATGTAAAGAAAACCAAAAGAAAAAGACATTGCCCATATTGATGAATACTGTAGTCAAGACATGAGATATCTTTTATGTAGATGTATGGAAAAGAAAACATCAAATATCGTCAACCTGGCAATTTGTATGCAGTTTGGGAATATTGGCAATATTGGAACACAGCACACAATTGAAATAATACGTAAACAACACTGATGCATTAACATATATATAAAAAATAAATAAAATTCCAGTACGCAGCTCGATTACTATTAAAGGATCGAGAAAGGATGACAAAAGTGTTCAAATGACACGGTCATCACATCATGGATCACATGATGATAGTAACCCAACAGTGGCCGGGTTTTGCACAAGCTGCTGAAATACTTGACAACACTGAACACAGACGGGGCCACAGCAATGCTCTTGACTATAATTGACATAATTTCCCATTCCCGGATCACCACAATATTTCACATTCTCACGAGTATTTTGTTCCTACAGCTAAGTGCGCGACTGACGATGCCTGCGCCGTAAAGGGCGGCTACTGTACGTCTACATCGGCCTGTCCTGCAACGAATCAAATCAAAGACCTGTGTACTCCTGGGGGGGACTGCGTGTGTTGCGTCATCCCAGGTGAGGATACACACGTGTGTGTGTGTGATGAAGACAGCTATACAAAGACACGCGCGCGCACACACGCACGCACACGCACATGCACACGCACACGCACACGCACACGCACACGCACACACATACAAACACACACATACAAACACACACATACAAACACACACATACAAACACACACACACATACACACACACACATACACACACACATACACACACACACATACACACACACACACACGCATATGCACACGCATACACACACGCACACACACACACACACACACACACACACACACATACACTCAGGAATAAACAAATAGGACTTTTCTTCTTTAAGGTTATAATCCTTGTTCACCAAGGGAACCTATGACCATAACTTAAGTCAAGGGGTTGTGGAATGGAATGGAATGCGATTCGAATGTCAACAATTTTGCACGCCTGTGGGTTTAGATATGTTTTTCTGTGGTTTTTTTTACATCTATGCCTATAGCGCCTGTAGGCAGTGACCTCCAGGGCTCGAATGATAGGCCCTAGAACAGTGGTTCCAAACCTTTTTCTGATCGCGTACCACTTGGAAGTCCCGTACCGTCGACGCGTACCACCTGGTTCCAGGTTTCAGTATCGAGTAACTTGCTCTTCTAGTGAACTCAGTATCGAGTAGCTTGCTCTTCTAGTGAACCCAGTATCGAGTAGCTTGCTCTTCTAGTGAACCCAGTATCGAGTAGCTTGCTCTTCTAGTGAACCCAGTATCGAGTAGCTTGCTCTTCTAGTGAACCCAGTATCGAGTAACTTGCTCTTCTAGTGAGCCCAGTATCGAGTAGCTTGCTCTTCTAGTGAACCCAGTATCGAGTAACTTGCTCTGCTAGTGAACCCAGTATCGAGTAAGCTACTAATAGATTACTGCTCTTCTAGTGAACCCAGTTTCGAGTAACTTGCTCTTCTAGTGAACCCAGTATCGAGTAGCCTGCTCTTCTAGTGAACCTCTACTAGTCTACTGTGAACAACAAAAAACACGTTGGCTGTAACGTAAACTCAATTCGATCAGATATCAATTTATTCACAAGTAGAACACACAAATGAACTAACAACAAATAACAAAAACCCAAAATTCAATGGGGGGGCGCATCTTTTCTTCTCCCCCAGCTGGTCGATGCGGGCCCATAACTTTGCTCACAGCGCATCGGAAATCTCAAGAGGGTTCTGGTTTCGACTTGATGGTCGCATGGCTGAGAACCCCCTGCTCGCACTCCCCTTGGGGGGGGAAAATCAGTAGTGGGAAACCGTGACGGGCTAGCGCGGACGAGGAGGCCATGCTCATCCAAAAGTTTATAGGAGACATTCCTTTGTGTTTCCCTCTTTGCCCCTGTCGCCGGATATCTATGAGCCCCTCTTGTTCCCGGTCCCGCAGGCAGATGGGCGGAAACGGAGAACGGATTGACGATCTACCCCAAAAACATTCACGCCGGGAAGAAAATTTTAAACCCAGTTTTTGGCTTGAAGCACGGCCGATTTCTTGGCAAATTATCATTGGGCTCTAAGGGTAGTCAGGAGTTCGAACATTCCGACGTTTGTGTCCCACGTTCTTCATCCAGAGGTCCAAATTTCCGGCAAACGTTAGCTTCGAATGAACTCGGGACAGTCCCGTTGGGTCCTTGAAACGCAGTTTTAAGGGGTTGAGGGCCCCAAAAAAATTCCGACATGGGCCAACCTTTGGATGAATTCGTCCTTCAATTTTTTAAAAAATCGGTTCTTTCCCCGTGAAGAACACGAGGAGCTCATCCTCTTCCAAAGAGAGCCCCGTTTTTTCCCCCCCGGGAGAGCCAGGCACCTTGTGGGGAGAGGGACAGGGTGATCGGGGGCCGAGATTTTTCAAGAGCCTTGACGGCCGACTTTTTCGGACGGACGTTTTGACGAAAATTTCCCATTTGTAAATCGGTTCAAGATGATAAAAAACATCGGGGGAGCCCTTAACAGAAAGGGGAATCTGGTACAAAAAAAGGGAAATGTGGGTTTGGTGACCAGCTTTCCCGGGTTTAAAAACCCCGATTTGACCGACATAAGGGAAAACCCATCTGTCGTGCACGACCAAATTTCTCCATCCAGTTCATTTGCTTGGGGAAATGTCAAAAAACGTTAAAACATCTCTCATTTCGTTGTACTGGACCTCCGGCTCAGCAGGAGCTCCGTCTTCACAACACCATTTTGTGTGAAGCGGGCGTAGACAAGTAGTTGAGAGCAGTTGGGCGTCCGTCGATTCGTCGGTGAAGGCAAACCCAAACTTGGAGGCTCTCACTCCCGCAATCACTTTGGGTTTGGGAATGTCGACCGACTTTCCTCGATACGGGCTTTTTAGGTTTTAGAAAGGGGCACCTCTCCAACTTACCCCGCTTTCCCATCCAATCACGTGCCTGACCAAAGACTACTGTATACGGTATACGTATATAGAATAGTCTTTGGCCTGACCAAGATCTTTGCCGCTGGCATGACAGCGGACCCTGCAATGGTATGCGCCTTCATGTTTTTGGCCACCAGGAGAACGACTTCATAGGATGCAGGAACACGTAGGGCAGTAAAAAAAATGTGAAGAAAAAACGAACTAAAAATCGCACGTGTCCCCAAAAGTGCTCGCGTACCACCTGGAAGGCCCTCGCGTGTTGAAGTACGCGTACCACAGGTTGGGAACCACTGCCCTAGATGCTCACTTGAGGGTTGTGATGGATTGCCCTCGCCCGTGGTGGCCCAAGCAGGATATATATAGTGACGGCTGTAATTAGAGGTTCATGCCGCCCCCATGTCTCCTCCGATGCACTCGCAATCGAAGTTAATGAACAGGGCATGTGGGTGTTCTTGGGCACTCGACGGTGTAGAAATATTTTAAGTGGATTTGTGTGTCTCACTCGGGATCTAATTCGGGTCTACGAGAACGGCACACGGTGACGCTAACCATTCTGCTACCGTTTTCCTAAATTGCAGGAAAATTACAACGTTAGACGTAGACTACAAATTACAAATTACAAAATTAAAAATGATTACAAAATTACAAATGAAAATTACAAATTAGACATTGGAACATAAGAGCACAAGGAGTCTGCAAACGTGCATTTAGGTGTACCCAAGGCAGCTCCTGCTTATCCACTGCCATCTGTCATCCCGATTCATGAGCTTAGAGCTTCTCCCACAGCTCTCTATCGCATTGGTGCTCACCACGGTAAAACCCTGTTGGCTAAATAATTAGCAGCGAGGCACTGGTTCCTGGGTCGGAAAATCGTATTTATCAGAACACCAAGATCTATTTCGCATTCTAATGTACCTAGATAATTGCGATTCAATATGCAGTTATTACAGGGAGTGTTTTAGGTACTCTGTCGAACGATTCTATGGAATGTAGGTATACTACATAACTTCAAAACATACACACATTATTACGGCACTGGTTAGATATTATATGCATGTGTACAATCTTAGTATATCCCAACAGCAGGATGTGTATGTGTCTGTGTGTCTGCCTGTATCAGTAACACCTTTTGATGCAATGCACAAACCAGCATGGTATGAGTTGTGTCAGCGTGTTGAGCAAGGAGGCTGATGCTGACTGCACCGCGCGAGCCTGTCCACGCGCCACAGGCTATGGGAAACCGGAACATTGGAAGTTTCTGTCAAACTCCCTTATTATGCTGTCTGCACACCGGAGACGGGGAGAACAACAGGAGACGCGATACCTAGCACTCCGATACAAGATTCCTTCTGAGGGTCTGTGTGTACTCTACACACCTGAGGGTGTGAGAATACCTCGTCACGATATTAATTCTTCTGGCCCTGTCTATTAGACATTAGTTTCAATGGCCGTTAGTAAAGAACCACGTGACATTATTATCGTAAAAACTTCACAGTATATAAATATTATAATATATATATATATATATATATATATATATATATATATAAATATATATAATATTATATATATATATATATAAATATATATATATACTATATATAATAATATATATAAATAAATATATATATATATTATATATAGAATATATATATATATATATATATATATATATATATATATATATATATATATATATTATATATATATATATATAATAACATAAACCCTTCATGCTCGCGGAGGTTAGGGAACAGAGACACCCGCGAGTATCGTAAATCCGCGAGCATGACATTATTCATTCATTTACCCAGTTTTTTTTTTTTTTTTTTTCCATCACAAGGAACTGGCCAAGGGCACAACAAAAATGGGTAACACAAAGCCCGCTTAGTTGCCAGTCCCTATAAAGAAGACAGTAAGAGAATAAAATAAAAACAAAGGGGTAGGCCAATTTAGTTGGGGAGGTGTCTTGTTACTCTTCTTTTGAAAAGATTTAAGCCATAGGAAGTGGAAAAATAGAAACAGAAGAGAGTTCCAGAGTTTTACCAGTGAAAGGGATGAAAGAGTAAAGATACAGATTAACTCTTGCATTAGGAAGATGGACAGAATAGGGATGAGAATGAGTAGAAAGTCTTGTGCAGCGAGGCCGCGGGAGGGGGGGAGGCATGCAGTTAGCAAGTTCAGAGGAGCAGTGAGCATGAAAGTAACGGTAGAAGAGAGCAAGAGAAGCAACATTGCGGCGGTGATTTAAAGATTGAAGACAGTCAGTCAGAGGAGGGGAGTTGATGAGACGAAAAAGCTTTTGACTCAACCCTGTTTAGGACAGCTGTATGAGTGGATCCTCCCCAAACATGTGAGACATACTCCATACATGGGCGGATAAGGCCCCTGTAGAGAGCAAGCAATTGGGAGGGAGTAGAAGAAAGAAGAAAAAAAAGAAAAAAAAAAAAAAAAAGGGGGGGGGGTGTTGAAAACCAGCGAGTAATCAAATCCGCGAGCCTGAAGCCCGCGAGCATGAAGGGTTTATTGTATATATATATTATATATATATATATGTATATGTATATGTATATATATGTATATATATGTATATATATATGTATATATGTATATATATGTATATATATGTTTATATGTATATATATGTATATATATGTATATATGTATATATATGTATACTAGCCGCAAAGCCGCCCTCCGGGCGGACTTTTTGGCTAGTTCCTGCGGAGGGCTATTAGTGGTGGGCCTTTGGCCCACCACCTGTGTTTGGTGGGCCGAGGGCCCACCAAACACGGACTCTCCAGATAGCCCCTTCTAACTTTCCGGAAATCTACATTTCTACATCCGTGATTTCAGGAAAGTTTAGAAGGGGCTATCTGGGGAGTCCGTGTTTGTGGGCCCCCGGCCCCCCAAACACAGGTGGTGGGCCAAAGGCCACCACTAATAGCCCTCCGCAGGAACTAGCCGCAAAGCCGCCCTCCGGCGGACTTTTTGGCTAGTTCCTGCGGAGGGCTATTAGTGGTGGGCCTTTGGCCCACCACCCGTGTTTGGTGGGCCGAGGGCCCACCAAACACGGACTCTCCAGATAGCCCCTTCTAACTTTCCTGAAATCACGGATGTAGAAATGTAGTATTCCCCCACCCCATTCACTCACACATTTTCCCATCACCCCCCACCCATTCACTCACCCATTACCCACCACCCCCCACCCATTCAATCACCCATACCCATCACCCCCACCTATTCCCTCCCATCACCCCTATCCCAACCCATCACCCCCACCCTTACCACCCATCCCCACACCCCTTACTCATCCCCCACCCATTCACCACCATTACCCATCACCCTACATCAAGTTTCCTTCAANCTACATAGAGATGATATAAAGTCTTCGCTTGGAAATTTTTGGACATTTCCCTTGTTTAAATAAGGGGGTTCTTCTAACGAGAGTTTTCTCAGCAGATTTTTCCCACAAAAGGGTTTAAATGAGGTTTTAATTTTTTGTGTTGTTTTTTAGGGCAATAAAATTTTTGAACTTAAAATTGAACACCACTGAGGTACTCCGTAGTGTAGTGGTAGCCCCGGGGTTTCACAACCGAGAAGTCCCGGGTTCGTCCCCGGGCGGAGCGGAAACGGTTGGGCTTTTTTTTTAAAAACCCGAACCTGTCCCCCCAGCAGTAAATGGGTACCGGGTGTTAGCCGGGGGTTTGGACCCGCCACCGGGGCGCGGGTTTCAGCCAAAACTAACCCCAAAAAGGGATGCAAGATAAAAATGGGAAAATGGAGAGGGGTGTTCCCCTTTTTGTAGGGTTTTATTTTAGGGGGAAAGGGGTTTCACTCCATGTGATATGGTTGATTAACCGAAAAGGGGGTGATTGCCGGATGACCCCCTTTTGAGGGGCGGGAACTTGCTTCGTTGCCCGAGGTACGCTCAAAAAAGTGGTAGTAGGGGCTTAAGTGCGAGCGGTTTTTTACGTAATTTATATGTATTCTTAGTGCCAAAGGATTCGAGTAAGACAATATACTACAAAATAATATTTTGTTATATATGACACTTGTGAAGGTTTATACATTAATAATTCACGCTGTTCGTTAAGTAACGGCCAATAAAATAATTTTAATAAACAGAGCCGGGAACATTTTAATGACGTGACAGGTACCCCACCCCCCCAGGTGGGGGTACACACAGACCCCCAGGAAGGTGTGGTGAATAGGAGCGCAAGGCTAACGCGCCCCCTCGTTCTCTGTCTCTCTCATTGGCCAGTTGCAGCAATAAGGAAGGGGGGACGGAAGGGGCAGATTCCGGTGGAAGTTCTGGGCCTGTTCACTCTGTAAGCGTATCATCCCGGGGGCAGAGCGTGAGTTGACACACACACCCCAAAAAATGGCGTGCAGTCCGGAACCAGGGGCGAGGTGGCTACGTTTGCATCAAGCACCGGGTTGACTGCCCAGTCATTTTAGGACCATGGCGTGATACTTCGAAAACGTAACCTCCCCCAAAAGGTGTCACACTCAGCACCCGCTAGGCGACACCAGCACTGGAATCCGTTTAGATAGTTTAACAAAAATAAAACCAGTAGCAAATACGCTCCCCTTTTATAACAATGCTCCTCGCATTGTTATAGACAGATACCTAATGGTGTTACATTTTGTGTATCTATCCCGATTCTCATGTTGCCAAAACCCTTAAAATACCTAAAAAGGGTGGGGGTTTTACAACAAAAAAACAAAGAGGAATTTTTAGTAAAAGGAGAAATATATAAAGGACAGTGCACTTTAAGGTCATCAATAAAACTGGGTAAAATATTTACAACAAAATTTTAAAACATGAGTTTTTAGAATAAAAATGAACTCAAAGTCTGTTAGTAATGGTTAAATCCCTGCAAAATAAGAAGTGCGTTTGCCAAAACCCCCGCGTAGTCATTAATAACACAAAGTGTGGAGTGAAGATAAAAACAGCAGGTTTTTGAAAACGGACAGCACGGGCAGTTATATTTATTTCTTTTATTTATTATTTATATTTTAAGACCTGCTTCTTTAAATTTAAGGAGAGATAGGGATTGTAATGTAATAAAATCTGACTCCGGGTCGTTAAAAAAATATCAAAAATTTTAAGATATCCCATATGAATTTGCAACCCCCTCAAAGTGATAGGAAGATTCACCCAAAAAAAATTAAACTCAATCAAAAATGTTGTGCGTGAGGCAAAAAAAAAAAATGGCAGAATTTCCCCTTGACATTGGCATTTGCTGCTTTTAAGATTTTTATTTTTTTTATTTTTTTAATTTAAATTTCTTTTTTTATGAACCTATTTTTACGGAGTACAGTTCTCGCTAAAAAAAAAATATAGACCCCGGGTCTGAAATAAAAATTTCACGTTAAGATATGCAGTAGTTATTTCTTGCATACAGAGAGTAATGTATTTTTTTAATCATTTCTAAGAAGTGATAAGAGCTGCCTTCAGCTAGAATAGTATTTAAACAATAAAATGTGCATAAAGAGTCCCAAAATGGGGGTAATTAATCTCTTGACACGAGTCCCGTAGCACTTGGCTGCAAAATTTAATATTTTTTGGGGGTTTATAATACCTTTACATAGACAAAAAATATTTCCTGGCAGATAAATTTGGGGAAAAATAGCACAGGGGGCCTGAGGAAGAGTCTTCGGCGGGGCAAAAAAAAAATACTACTGCAACGGATGGTTTTGAATTTAAATTCGAGTTTGTAAAGGAGATTATTGAGGGCAGTAAGGGATTTTATGTTACAAACGGAGGATTCGGAGTGATTTCAGTTATCCCCAATCAAGAGTTTAATTCCTCAAACAAAAGGTTAACTTCCCTGTACTGTCATTTCTGCTTTCCCCAGAGACTTTGGAGTCATCTGCTATATAATATACAGGAAAAAATTCACCCCCATTCAACTTTTTTTAGGAGTCAATAAAAGCAAAGTAAAACTTAATTAAGTTAAAAATTTTCTCCATCTTCTGGCTTTTAAAGGCATCAAGGGGGAGAAGAAATATATATAATATAAGGGGGAAACTAACAAATTTTTTAAGAATTACAAAAATTTTTGAAATTTAGCGGTAAGCATATTTTTAAAAATCTATAGAAAATAACTAACAAATTAATTTCTTGAAATTCTTTCAATGGTATTTAAGCACAAAAAAAAATGTGAAAAAACAATTTCAAACCCCTAAGTGTTATTTTGTAAAAAAGAGTGGCTTTTTAAAAAATATGTTCAGAAGGAGCTAGATGTTGTTTTTTTCACTAAATTTGTTAGTCAGCCAGGAAGTCCTTTCCCTACTGCTGAATAGAAGGGGGGTTTTTCCAAGGGCGTTGGTAAATGTGAAGAAAAGTGAGAGTCTTTGGGGACTGGCTGGCGGCTGGTGGCTGTGGCTGTGGCTTTTGAGGTGGCGGTGTTTAAAGGGGTTTTCGAATTTGGAAATATTGGAAATTAAAGAATCGGCTAGTTGTACCCTGTTTTTCTTTATTTAAATTTTTTTAAATTTGTCCCCCCGCTTGCCAGATAAAAATTGTACGTCTTGCCTCGTCCTCTGGATAACCTCTTATTCCCCGCTCCCCGTCCTCGTTTTTGTCTTCGTGAAAAAAAACTGTAGTCCCAGAGCAATTTAAAGCAAGAGAATCTTTCCTCCTATCTTATACAGAAATTTTTGGGGAGGAGAGTGAGCGTGAGGAAGGCGCTCGCTTCCCCGAGGTCAGGTTTTGACACAGCATGATTGGGCATTTCCACCCTTTTCCTCTCGCTTGTCTCTCTCCCAAGTTCCCTTTTTTTATTTTTTTCCTTGCTCATGGTATATTCCACCTTTCACGTTATTATTGTATGACTCGCCCGTTATTCACTTAAGGCACGTAACTTATATTACAATTTTATGTGCCCCAAAACCACCGTTGTCGTCTTTTTTTTGTTACGACATTTCCATTATGTCTTGTAACGCAAATCTGCGTGAGTAAGTTTTTCATTCCACCGCATTTCACCAATTAGTTACCCTTCTTAGTAGGTTATTTACGGGTAACGGGTCACTCATGTTTTACTGGTTTTACAACCCGTAAAGGGGGGGTGATTCCGGATGACGCCCTCTGACGGGTGGAAATTGCTTCGTTGCCCAGAGGTAAAAGTCAAATAAAGGGGTATGTATGGGCTTAAAGTGGTCGAGCGGTTCTTAGTAATTTTTTTGATTCTTAGTGGCAAAAGGGTTCGAGTAAGACAAAATTTTCTACAAAAAATATATATTTTTGTAATGACATTGGAAGGTTTATACATTAATAATGTCACGCTTTGTTAAGTAACGGCCAAGAAACTAATGTCTAATAGACGAGCCCGGGGAAAGTTAAGCGTGACAAGTACTCCACACCCCCCGGTGGGGGTACACACAGACACCCAGGGAAAGGGGTGTTGAGTAGGAGCGCAAGGCTAACGTCCCCCTCTCGTTCTCTGTGTTCTGTCTCTCTCCTCCGGCCAGTTGCAGCATATAAGGAGGGAGAGGACGGAAGTGGCAGTTCCGGTGGACATGTCTCTCAGGCCTGTTGCACTCTCGTAAGCGTCATCATCCTTGGCAGAGCGCTGAGATGACAACACACACACACAAACTTGTGCGTGCAGTCCGGAACCAGGGGCGAGGTGTGTCTACGTGTTGCATCAAGACACCGGGTTGACTGTCCACGTCATTCTTATGGGCCATGGCGTGATACTTCGTCAACGTAACCTCATCAAAAGGTGTCAGCACTCAGCATCCGCTAGGCGACACTCAGACACTCGGACATCCTGTCTTAGTATAGATTAACACATAAATATATAACCAGTACGCTAATAGGGGCCATACGAGCGTTGTTCAGTCCCTGTAAAATACAACAACTAGATGAATACATACACACACACATACACACACACACATACTGTTCGATGGTCAGGTTGATAACGTTCTGGTCTCCCATTCTGTGGGTAGGCGGTTCGAATCCTCGCGCTCCCGGGGATTTTTCACTGACAAATTCGGCCGGTTACTGTCCCCCTTAAGCAAGGGGATGGGGGTGTATGGTGTGTGAGGTCCCAGCATTGCCCAAAGATCGGTAATAATGAGCTCCAAGCTCGCACTGAGAGGGTGAACACTGGCGATCGCGAGCCAGCTCGCGTGGACAAGACCATGGGTGAACACACACACGCACACATACAAAGTGTGTTATTCCTCCTGACTGGCTAGGACACAGGAAACACTTTAGTGTGGCAACGTCTTTACTTGTGAAGGCAGATACAGACAGCATGCCAGCCGGACTAACTCTGTCCGGGTGGGCTCCCGAACCCTAGGAGGTGAGCTCGTCTGAAGCTATGCTCGAAACAATCGAGCCTAACATTTCAACTGCTAATTAACAATACAACATCTCCCCCGAAGATACATACAACACCTCCTCCAAGATGAATAAACACATATGAATCTTAAGCAATGAACATTATAGCAAAAATCAACGAAAATATATACATTAACCATAAATACTCGACATACAATGGTTATAAAAAGAGCTAAGTGTATGAAGCCACAGGTCCCCAAGTGACGTGCAGACGTTCAGGAGGCTGGCGTAGGCGATTACTGCGACGGGGAATCTTGTCTTCCTTGACCGCTGATGTGGCTGTGTCAGACTGGGCAGGCGACGTAGGCGGCGTTGGTAAAGTCTCCATGGCAGGATGAGACGTTGCAGGCGTAGTCGTGAGCAGGGGCCGATACGGACGCAGAAATCGGCGATTTCTCCAATAAAGTCTCTCACTTCCCAGCTTTACGAGGTATTTTTGCCTGTCGCCAACTCCGACCACCTTGCCTGCGCGATCCCATAGGCCTGTAACGTTGTTCTGGACATCAACCCTGGAGCCGATGCGTAAGCCATGAAGTGTACGGGCGGAGCGGTCGTGACGCTGCTTCGTCTAATGCCGGAGATTGTCAGCTCTGGCATCACACTCATCGGCTGCGCGCTGCCACTCTGGGGCAAACGCACGGTGATGAGTGGGCACCCTAGACCGCAACGGATGCCCGAAGAGGACTTGCGCGGGTGATCTTCCGCTAGCGCGTGGCGTATTCCGTAGCTCCAGGAGACCTCGTTCGAATGCATCGTCGTCTAACTGCCTACCGGTCGTTGCTGCCATAATCAATTTTTTGACAGTCTTCACAGCTGCCTCCGCGTGACCGTTAGCTCTGGCGTAGGTCGGCGACGACATCTCGTGGCGAACCTCCCAGCGATACAAAAACCTGCGCATAGTTGATAACGCAAACTGCAGTCCCCCGTCAGTCCGCAGTATAGTCGGAACCCCAGTCATGTCGAAGAGGTGGCGTAACTCACGGACTAGATGGTCAGCAGAGGTATAGTCCAGTCAAAATACGGTTTGACCCTGAACAAATTCCAAGAAAGCGTTTTATTGTTTTTTTTGGTAGTATTACATGTAGGGAAAAACATACTAAAAGTTTACCAAAATATGGTTACCAAAAAGGGTCCAAAAGTGACGTCAAAGAATTGGCCGCCAAGCTATAAAATGTTAAGGGATCGACTCCCAAATTTTTTTTTTTTTATTATTCCTACATTTTGAAATTGGTAATATATAAAAAAAAAAAAAAAAATGGGGGGTCGTCTTAGGGAAAATTTTTTATTTGACGCATGAAACGATTGCGAAAGAAAACGTGATTTTGGGGGGCCCCCCCAAAAAAGATTACTCCCCCCTTTTTCAGTGGGAGAGAGTCGGTAGGGGTGTCTTTTGAAAGGGGGAATAAACCCGCTAGGCGTAAAGGGGCTTTTTTTTTTGATTTTCTAAATAATAAAAATATACCCCCTCAAAAATAAAAAAAAATAAAAAAATAAAAAATTTTTCATTTTTTTTCTTTTTTTTTACTTTGAGGGACTTTTTGAGGGCTATACACCAAACTTATTTGGGGAAAAAACTACTAAAAGTTTACCAAAAAATTGATCACCAAAAGGCCCTAACTAGACGTCAAAGACGATGACACCATCGCACAAAAAATAACCACTTTTCCTTATTCAAAGCTGTAGCTTGGGTTACAGAAGTTTTTACATTTTTTATACTATTATGTTGATATAAAAATTTTTTATAAAAAATTTTTATACTAACTACACGGACGGCGAGGTCATACGTCACAATGACGTCCATGACTACATGTACATTCTAAAATTAAGAATACACGTGCATTTTAAGACCTCTTACCCTGAAAACGTGTCAGTTTAATATCTCTTTTTTTCCTCACAGACACTGCTTCCCACTCATTTGTCACAACCCTTCAAATGGTCCGCATACCCGTAACAGATAATTTCCGTGTGTTTTGAAAGTGCACCAAGTGTACTACAACCACGAAAAACAATTGCGTGAATTTTTTCAAATTTTTTTCTGGCGCGGGAAGTACCATCATCACTGGAACAACTGTTGTTCTGCAATTCCCCTCCCCATTCATAGTTCCCAGGCCTCACCATTTTCCCCAAAGCATCACTTTGGGGGTAACTCCGAAGGGGCATGATACTTCGTTGAAAAGGAGGCGGGGGGCAGTCGTTCATTTTAATAACTTTTTGTTTAACCAAATTTTCGGGAGAGACTAGAATACCCCATTTCAGACTTGTCTCCCGGTTTTTCCCCCCAACAATGCCACCCTCGCTTTAACCCAGCGTCTTCAAACTCAGCTTGTTTTTCTTAAAATTTGGTTTTAAAAATCTTAGCACAGCTATTGGAAGACAAATCTCCCTTCAAACCTTGTGTGAAGGGGGTTTTTTTTTTCCGATTCCAAAAACCGCGGAAGTTGGGGGGTTTGCATCCCCTGAATGCATGCAGGAACAGAAGACTGCTGCAAATCGTTTCCCAAGCACTTTTTCATAAACCCTTTAAGTCGTATACTGTTGCAGGACCCCCTTTTTTCCGAGTGAAAAAAAGCTTGTTGCCATGCTGGTTGACGGGGGTGAAGTAAAAAACCCAATAGATCTGTATCTTCGCCAATGAGATATCCTTTTTTTGGGTGAAATTGAAAGCTGCCTTAACAATCTCCACACTGCTCCCCCTCTATTGTATTACGTTGCAACCTCTGTCCTTCATGCGTTGTGAAATCAGATTGTAAGAGACTGTTTGTTCTCCACATTAGAAAGGAAATCCTCCTTTCTCCCGACAAATTTCGTTCCTTCCGCAATTTTCCCTTTTGGGTACTTGTTCGATTTTTGCGCCGTCTCTGATGGGTAATTCCTTAGTGTTTGGTCCCCCAAATTTGTAACCATCAAATACTATCGTAGCCTTACCATATGCTTTACTGTGAAAATGCATAGTCGTCACGGGGGCGGATTGAAACAATATGTCTTTCCTTCTGACCACTTCAGTCGATGGAGAAGAGAACTCCGTCAAGAACATTATGTTCCAACTTCTGGTACATCCTTGAGTCTCCCGTCATCTGAACTCTGTTCTTTTATAGCAGCCATCAGTTGTGTCTTTGTTTTGGTTTGCGTAAGAGAGTTTTTTGCCCTCAAAGAGGGATGGTGGGTATGGTGAAAGTTCTGGGCCATCACCTCATCAAGGGAAAGATCAGCAGTTTGAGACACCACAAGAAACCTTTGGAACAAAGAGCGGGGTCTATTTTTTTTGTCCTTAGCAACGTCAACTGCCACACTAGATGCCAGGGTCTTGGCTTTCATTGACCCTTGTCTTAACTGAAACAGTGATTGACCCTCCATTGTTGCCACCATTTCTCTCCCAAATGGTAAACAGGTTATGGACATTCACATTTTTTATTTGCATTGACACCGGTGATAATGTTCGAAGAGAAAATTTCATCAGAGAAGGTGAAAAGGTCTCGAGTTTATCTGCAATTTTCTCCAGGTCTTCACGATCTCTTCTCGTCCTTGACGGTCTTGCCTCCTTGTGTTGTTCACGGGTGCAAAGCTCTGGCGAGTAAAACCCTGCATTGCATCACTGTAGGAAGAGGACACTGGCACAGACAGAGTCCACAAAGGCCCTCTGATGTTCGGACATTCCACTGCCTCTGGTTTAGTCCTCCTGAAGTTTTTAGGGAGCCATCAGAGCTTGCTCGATACTGGTCGCAAAACCCAAAAAATTTTCCCGATAGGGGGAAACGATCCCCTTAACATTTTTATGCTTTGGCGGCCATATTCTTTGACGTCAAAATTTGGACCCTTTGTGTAACCATATTTTGGTAAACCCTTTTTGTATGTTTTTTCCCTACATGTATACTACCAAAAAAAAAAAAAAAACGCTTTCTTGGAATTTGTTTTAGGGTAAAGGTTTTTTTTTTTCGTTTTTTGACTGGACTAGTAGTTCTGGGACACGCTATCACATATGGCCAGCCGGGGAGCCGATCCACTATACCAATATGTTCTGCCCGCTACATGGAAGTAGTCGGCCCCACACCGACTCGAACACTCGAGTGGGCGGCCGGTCGTTTCCCTCCACAGCGGGTCGTTGGCGTGGCTGGGTAGTACCATACGGCAACGGGGACGGCAGACCGGTGTTGGGGAATGTCGTTATCAATCCCAGGCCAGTAAACTGTTTGACGTGCTCGGCGCTTTTGTTCGCTCATACCTTTGATGCCCTTCGTGCAAGCCCGGCCGAGAACTTCCTAGCTAGGCTGGTCGGGATGGGCTATCTCGCCCCGTATACGATCATGTCATCATCCATGACAGCAGATGCCGGACTCCCCAATAAGGCCGGATGATACTGTGAAGCTAAAGGCGATTTTCCGGGAACCCCTGTAGGATGGCTTTTTTAAGAGAAAGTCCCGGGGTCACGTAAAGCCAGCACTACCTTTTCCAATCCTTCCACCACTGAGCGATCGAAACCCATCTTCGTGCCGGGACGCCCCCAAAACCCGAAATTTAGGTCTCGTGCAACGATTGATTCATACGCTGGTCAGGATTGGTCCGGATCACAGACCGTGAGCGTAAAAGCGCGTCTGGTATTTGGTGCTCCGCCCCTTTTCTCCCAACGGGGCCTGTAAAACTGTCAGGTTTATTTCTCATCTACGCTGCGCAGCGGATTTTTACTCTGACAAACTTTGGTTCAAAATGGGCACCAACGGGGGGTAAACCACTATACCCGATCGAAGTGAGCAAAACCCGCTAGGAAACCGGGACTTCTGAAATCAAAAACGTCCACACACTGATTGGGAAATGCCCCGATTCACCACAATTTCCCCAGGTAGCACCCAACCGGGCAGGCATAGAGTCTTTATGGCGTCTGTAAAACCCCACCCCGTACACTTTTGATTAAAGTCCCCCAGCTGCCCTATCCGGGGTCTGACCCTCTGCGCCTACGCGATACTTTACCCATCCACCACTAGAGCACAGCATGGTTTCCCGGCCCCTTCTGACCTCGAAGACATCCTGCGTTTTTTTAACGTCAAAACCTATTTTTTACATTGTTTTCACTGCCTCATCGGGCCCCCGCACCCACACCACCACCGGGCTCGAAGTTTGGGGGTCGAAACAATGTTTACAGAAATCACAAAAGGGGCTATTTCTTCAAGGGGCAAAGAAGTCGTCGAAATCTCGCCTTCCTCCGTATCTGGGGGTAGAACTCGCGCCGTCCACCAAGACGTTCCTTTTTTGTCCTGAGATGCGCCCCCATTGCCCTTAGACCTCCTTTGCAAAAGTGTCCTCAGCTTGGAAACGTACCTGATCACCCCATCCAAACTTTTCCAAAAGCTCAGCAAGATGGCTCGCTGCTCCTTCGGCGGGAGGGTTGTCGGCGCGGGGGGCAACATATACCCGTCGAATTTCATCTTCCAGGCGGCAAATCACGTAGTGAAACCATGAGGGCAGGAAAGGCTGGGGTATGGCGCCAGGGGCCCCTTTCTGGGGCGGTCTTTGGTGGGGGCCCCCAGGGGGGGGGTTGACCCATGGCTGGGGCGCCAGCCGCCAGGGGGGCTGAAATTAAAAATTTT
>JACEEZ010004104.1:21454-43954 GCA_016584305.1 Chionoecetes opilio | reverse complement strand
TAAAATATTACGTCATTATTGGCTTGTAGGGAATGATGAGAGAACGTTTAAATATTAATATTTAAGACAAAAAATAGAAGTAGTGGTTATGTATATGGAGTGAATTTTTTTTTTTTTTCGTTATCTATATATGTGTTTACTTCTATGGCTTTTCAAACAAGAAAAAAAGAAAATAAGCACTATTAATATTTTTTAAAGAAAATTCTTCAAATCGTTATCAAATATAAAAATTGGAAAATGGATGTTATATTTTTACTTTTAAAAAAACCAAGAAACACTCATAAAATAACAATGGTTAATAATTTAAATTTTTCTTTAATTAGATACACAGTAGAATGTTTTTTACATGATTTTAAGACAAACATTATTCAGGCAAAAAGTTATTACCTGAATGAAGTCGTTATTAAGGAAGCTTGGATCGTTGACCTTGTTGCAGAGATCGTTGAAGTCGGCAATCTTATCAGTGAGCCATAACTTGGTCTCCAGTTGTTCCATGGCCTGAGCGTGTAAATCCATCCTAGTTAAGGAAAGAAAAAAACATTAAGTGACCAGTTTTAGGCATAATTTTCACTTGTCAATCAATTAATATTATTTTTCTCTACTTACGTAGTTACAATTTACAGAACACTTCTCCATATTTTTTTAATACTTTTAATAGATAAAATTTACATTGGCACACTCAAACATATGCAATTATTTTAATACATAAATGCATGTATGTATGTATAAATGTATGCAGATTTATATGCATATGTATGTATGTAATTGTAAAAAAAAATCACATCGGAAAGAGAAAGCAGCTACAGACATATAATAGGGTCGTGAATGGAATGCATAAAATCAAACTGGGTCGCTATGAAAAACATTTGAAGAACACTGCTCTACACCTGCTCCGGGCTGCTTTCTTGAGATGTAGGGAAGCAGGTAGGTGTTTAAAGCCCCGTTCTCACGCCATTGTACGCCTGGCAGCTACGCGTCCCCCTAAGACAGAGGAAGGAGAGAGAGAGAGAGAGGGAGGGAGGGACTACTCGCCGAAAGGGAGAGAGAGAGAGAGAGAGAGGGAGGGACTACTCGCCGAAAGGAAGGAGAGAGAAAGACAGAGAGAGAGAAGGGAAAGGAAGGAGAGAGACAGAGAGAGAGAAGGGAAAGGAAGGAGAGAGAGAGAGAAAAAAAAACGAAGGAGAGAGAGAGAAAAAAGGAGAGAGAAAGACTCTCTCTCTCTCTCTCTCTCTCTCTCTAGAGAGAGAGAGAAAGAGAGAGAAAGAGAGAGGAAGGAGAGAGCCAGAGAGAGACAGAGGGGGAACGCGTAGCTGCCAGGCGTAAATTGGCTTCAACAACTGTTTCAGCCACATTCTCTACGAGTGCCTAGTTTTGAGTAAATATGAACAGTGAAATATCCACAGTGTCTAACCTTCACTAACCGAATAAAAAAACGAATCAATAAGGAAAATTTTCTCCTTCACGTACCTTGCATTCTTTGAAGCTGAGGTAAAGGCTGATGTGTTAGCTGCTGTATAAGAGACACTTCTGTACTTTGAATGGGCTCCTCCCTCCTGAGATTTTCTGGAGACATCATGTGTCTTGCATCTCACAACACAACACTTGTAAACCCTTGTTAAGAGTGTAGGATGCTTAAATAAATCCTGGGCAGGAGCACGTTGCTGAATGGCTTCACAACACAAAGGCGAAGTATGAACAAACGGCTTTACAGTAAGCTGCAGGCAGCAAAATTATCGTACCGGAAGGCCACAATGATTATTGTATTTTCCTATGGAAATATTATCATATCTTAAGAATATCAATACTCATACCTTCACTGTACCGTAAATATTCTTATTTGTTAAAGAAAATGTATCATATTAGATGTAGCGATGTGTTTTAAGAGTTGGCCTACTACGCGAGAGATGATCGGGAAAATGTGTTCAGTTTGCCCTCAAGAGTATAGTCCTCTATGAGCCTTGTTAGAATCAGTGCAGAGAAGAATGACCAAAATGATTCATGGGATGCGTAACTTTAGTTATGAGAGGAGATTGAAACTATTAAATTTACACTCACTCGAGAGACGTAGAGTAAGGGGCGAGCTGATAGAAGTTTTTAAGTGGATAAAGGGATACAATATAGGCGATGTAGGAAAAGTTCTTACGGCTAGTAAGCAGGGTAGAACAAGAAGTAACGGATTCAAGCTGGAAAAGCGTAGATTTAAAAAGGAAATTGGGAGAAACTGGTTCACAAATAGGGTAGTGAATGATTGGAATGGACTAAGTCGTCAGGTGGTCAATGCGGAGTCTATTGGGGTCTTTAAAAGGAGTCTGGATAAATTCATGGATGGGGAAGAGGGGTGGATGTAGGGAGAGTTAAGTAGCAGGAACTACCTCGTGTAGGTCTCACAGCCTCTTGTAGCTTCCTTATTTTCTTATGTTCTTCTTATGTTTCTCTCTCTCTCTCTCTCTCTCTCTCTCTCTCTCTCTCTCTCTCTCTCTCTCTCTCTCTCTCTCTCTCTCTCTCTCTCTCTCTCTCTCTCTCTCTGGTACACTAGGGTCCCACATAAAACGAGAATTTGGTCGATAAACGAGGTCTTTTTATGTTAATTCGCTCTATGTGAAACACATATCCTATGGGAAACATTGATATTGGTCGATCGGTCCTCCCGCCCGTACTCGTACATTTATACTTGTTCACACCCATGCATACCATAACATGGTATTATTTTACACTAAGATCGAAATTCCCTACGGAATTGGGAGTATGGTTTCTGTTTACTTTATTGGATTTTAGGAAACATTCTTTTGGACTCAAACTTTTGGAGATAATGACATTTTGTTCATAGGGAGGCGAGAGACAAGTGTTTTGTTTACGTGTGGTATGCTTCTCATTCTTCTTCCTCTTGTGACCTACATCGCCTCTGTTCTTCCCTTGCCGCGGACACTTTTAATGCAGATTTGGTTTTAGTTAGGAGGTTAAAGCGTGGGATTAGGTTAGGTTACCTACGCGCCAAAATATTGTTCGCGACATCATAACACAGCGCTTCCATACGGGAATTCAGAAAATGTACTCTATGGCAGCCTACTGACTTCCGAGAGAGATATCCTACATATGGCAGCTTGTTTAAGGCACGGGCAGTCCATCAAGACCGTTGAGGAATGTTCAGATGCCACTTGTCAATTATAGACGAAGCATTTAAAAAAGTATCGCCTTCCTTCCCGCGAGTAATTTGAAAAGACGCGCATTGGTATAACTATCATTATTTTCATAATGGGTGGCAAGAAAGACCTAACAAAGGAGCAAATTAAAGTTATTGTATCTCTACACAAGGCAGAGAGGCCAATGGAAGAAATATCAAGGATTGTGGATGTTACGAGGAAATTTGTGCATAAGTGGGTGGAGAGTTTCGGGGTGGCGTGGCGGGGTGGCGACAGCCGCGACACCGTAACATTATAAGTGGCCAGGGCGAGAATGTAAAAGTCATATCGCAATATTTTTCTTGCTCTTATTTGAGGATGGGCATCCACTTGACGTTTCATGACATTTAGGGTGCTTGCTGATGTCTTAACACCTGCACTGGAACAGTTTCCATCCCCCTGCGTTCTTGCCCAGTCGATGACACCGAATGGTCTGATTGCGCGGATGTCCTCCTCGACCTTTTGGCAGAGGATTATGATGCCGTTGCAGTTTACTGCTAACCCACCAGGGTGGCCTGGTGGTAGAGCGCGCAGCCCGAGTGTAGAGACCCTGCATTCGGTCAGCGGTTCGAGTCCACCAAGTTCGTACTGGTGTGGTGGCGCTTTGTATAGTCAATAACCTTGTAGTTGGTACTTGCAAAGTGTCTAGATAGGATCAAAGTATCTTATCTTATTTTAATGCTACACCATCCCACCCCGGGGCCGCCGTAAGTCCCCTACCAACATTGCCAAAGTCACTTTCAAAAGGCAAGATCTCCCTGATAGCATTTATGTTGCCGTGGTCCACTACTCTGTTAAACCTTACCGTCCTACTCCCCGCCAGTGCCAGTCCTGCTGGCGTTTTGGCCACCCTGCCAAGCACTGCCGATCCCTTGCCCGCTTCCCTCTTTGTGCTCAACCTGGCCATGCTCGTTCCACATGTCCTGCAACATCATCCACTTGTGCGAACTGTGGTGGTTCCCACAACGTCTTCTACAGGGGTTGCCCTGTCCACCATTTCGAATCGGAAGTGGCATCCATCAGATTTAAGAAGGGCTTAACTTTATGGGAAGCCCGCCAAGAAGTTCGCCGCCTAGGCTTTTCACCTACCCCCGTCTCCATTATTTATTCTTATTTCCAATCCCACTTTTCCGGATCCCCCTACCACAACCTCTCCTACCCTCTCTTTCCCTGTTCCTCCTCCTCCCACTCCTCGTCCTTCCTTTGCTCCTCCTGCTGCCCCCTTTCTCTCCCTAAATAACCCCTTTGCCGTCCTCAGTCCAGATACTCCGACCTCTACCCCTTCCTAGATCCCCACACCCCTTCCTCAACGCTCCTCTTGGCCTACTCCTACCAGACGACCTAAACGTCCTCCCCCTCCCCCCCCCAAGACCTCCCACTACCTCTCCCTCCTCCTCAGTTCCTCATACCCCACTTTCTACGTCTCCTCCTACTAAGAAACCCTGTGCCTCCCAGGTCTCCCCTCCTGACTCTCCAGTTGAGACCATGGCTATGATCGAGGAGTACCTCGCTCAGCCTCAAGACATGACCCCTCTGCCCTCTTCACAAACCGCCTCATCATCCCCACCTTCATTCTCAACCCTCAAAGTCTCAGCTGAGATACATCCTCTTCCCTCCCACCTTCCACCTACCCCTCTTCATCCTTCTGACTCCCAACTTCCCCCCTATCCCTCCTCTTCCCCGCCTTCTCCATCATTCTCCCCACTGCACCCTTCCCCTCTTCCCTCTGATCACCCTATGGGCCTATGTCCTCTCCCTCTTCTTCTACTACCTCTAACCGTCCCGCTGTTAAGTCAATTCTTAATTAACTTACCCTCCCTCCTGGGTGTACACTAGGGTGCATCAAACCCCCCCACCACTTTTTTCAAAAATACATTGTTTCTGCCTGTACCTAGTCTAAATTTGTTCCAAATCACACCCAACACTAACTTGCAAAATTTAAGGGCAATCTAACACTATCTATGTGGTCCACTAAGCACATGAAGTTTTCAATATAATCAGTACAATCCGGTCGTTTTCAAGCGTATATAATAAATAGCGTGTAAGCCGTGTATGGTGTATAAACTGTATATATAGCGTTATATAGCATACAATATGTGCATAAACACACCAAAACATTTTTTAAATAATTTATTCACACTCAAGAGGATATGGCACATATTGCTGCAGCATTAGGCAAAAAAAAGTTCCATGTTTCTGGTTTACAGTTCACACTCAAAACGGCGCAGTGACAGTGACACGGAAATTATTTTTACTCGAACGATCCAAAATATATTAAGCTATCAATTAAATTTGTGGCCAGTTAAGGCTTACAGTGGTTCTAACGAACGCTTTCGCAGATTGCTTTTCATATTGCAGTCCTGCTCAACGACTTGAAGTACATTTTGGTAATGTTCTTCACTCTTCGCCGAGGCTGTGAAGTCTGCGCTGAGTTTAACGCCACGTTCTGCACAGTCGTTGATCACATTGATTGCCAGAATGTGTGCTGCCGATGTCTGGAACGCAGGGTGATCTGGCCATTTTTCAACTGGTTCAGTCAGGAAGGAGTCGTCCAGCTGCAGAAGGTGAAATGTGTACCAGGAATCTGGACCAACTAACTGCGCAAGAGTTGTGGTCGCAGATATATCGTCGGAAAATTTAGGTTTGCCGAAACCCATTCCGAAACGGTTCTGAGGTGCGAGCAGATTTTCATCTGGTTTGATAGCCAGCAGACTGCTGGCAAGAGCATGTCGTTCATCGGCGGGCACTTTCGTGCTGAAGAGAACTAGAGGAACCATCTCTGTTGTAAGGTACCATAGGTGTCGCCGGAATGCTCGCACTGCACTGTTGGACACAATCTGGTTCACTGACTGCCTCGTACTTCAACAGGCACTGGATCAGCTTCAGATCATTCCAAGGGGCATCAGTCGCGGAACTACAAGTCATCCACCAGTTAGAGTAGATAAGGGTAGGAAAGTGCACAAATTCCCTTAGCTTTGGGACCTGGTGTCTCGTGGTGATTGTACCTGGCGGCAAGTTTCCTATTTGATGGTCAAGTAAGCATATCTTGATTGCGTACAACAGCTTGGCCATCCACCTGGCCTTGTGAAGTGCTCCTGGTCGCTTGAACGATACTTCCGGCTCTCCCTCGATTTCTTCGCTTAGGAATACTATGCACAGTTCGATGAACTCCAGGTAGTCGTCTCTCCGTACTGTAAGTTGCGATTGTGCAATCTCGAGCACACTGGACCTCAGGTCGTTGACCAAACTGCGTACGTCTTCAGTGAATGGAGTTATGTCCAGTCGCGAAAGCTTCTGATCACAACCATGTGGTACCAGCCTACCAGGTCAAACTTTTTGCAAAAGCGAGTGAAGAGTGTGACATCTGGTGTTTTTGAGACTTCAATTTTTAAGTCTGTAAACACATGTGACAAAATAACCTCTCCGACGTGGTGTCTACAACCTGACCAGAGTAGTGCTCGACCAAGATGTTGCTGTATTGATACACATGCCGCAGAGACATGTCCAGTGTTTGATGCTGCTGTGTCAAACGCCATGTTTACAATAGAGTCTGCACAGTTCCATGATTCTAACAAGGTAGCTGTCAGGACAGTAATGATATCACCAGACTTTCGATCTGTGCCAGGTTGGTACGATGGAACTCCCAAAAGTTTTATATCTTGAGAAGTGCCTACAGCGATAGTGAGACGCTCTTCAAGCACATGCTGATTAGTCAAGGATTGTAGTAGTTTGGAGTCCCAATGTAGTGTGGCAAACTGTGGGGGAACCCACTGTTCCCTACAAGATGTTGCCATCTGTTGTCCAATTTTGCGCCGTGACCTATCAGCGGTTGAGTAGGAAGTTGACACTTTGCCAGGATCACCTCCTGCTTCCTCTATCAGTGCTGTGGTGAATGCTGCCTGTTGTGTCGGCGTCATTTTCATCCTAGTGGTGAGAGAAACAAGCTTTGGTCGTTTTAAAATATCATGGGGAATGAAAGCTAACGTTCCGGTACGAATCTTGCGGTGATGACTATGAGTGACTGATGAAGTTGCACTGTCACTGTCATTCATGCTGGAATCATCACTGCTTTCTTCAGCAAGTATACTGGATCTGATGCATGTAGATGATGCCATCTTTTGTTTCTCCCTGTCTATACGATCCAGTTCTAGTTGTGAACGTGTCTGTTTGCGTCGAACTTTATCAGCCAACATCTTGTCATGAGCGCCAAATGTTGCTGAACGGTCACCCTTTAGTGACTGCAGAAAGAGGACGTCCTCTGGATTTTTTATTAACTTGTCAGCATTAGCAGGCCATAGTGCAGATGTTTGAGCTAACATGGTGTTCATTTGCTGTATTTTATCAATGGTAGCTGGCGTTGTACGTCGTTTCATAGGTATGGTCCTGATCTTGGCATTGTCATCCATAAGTTTGATTATCTTTACCTCCGCCAACGAAGTTGGAGGGGTTATGTTTTCACCCCGATCTGTCTGTCTGTCTGTCTGTTAGTGTACAGGATTTCTCGAAAAGTTACGAATAGATTTGGACCAAACTCGGTATACCAAGTCTATTTGGTATAAGGAAGAACTTATTTAATTTTGGATGAAATCTATTGACAACTGTTGCCATGGCAACCAATTGATGAAATATTCGGCCGGAGGTATGCGCTCATACTGAGTGCATATATATATATATATCATATATATATATATATATATATATATATATATATATATATATATATATATATATATATATATATATATATATATACAGGGAGGTCTCGAAGATACGAGCAGTTAGGTTCCACCTGGCATACTCGTAAAGCGAAATCTCGTATAATGAAACACATAACTAATGGTAAAATATAGGTTTGGTTCCAGGACCCCATCAATTATAAAAAAAAAAAAAAAAAAAAAAAATCAAGCTAAAATAAACTATAGCAAACACAACAAACACACAGCGTCTATATTACCCACACTGTACTACCTATTCTGTAGAAAAAGAATTCAGAAAGAGAAAATAGCACACAAAATAGCATAACTGCACATTAATTAAACATAAAATACCAAGCAAAAAAGACGTTGTAATGTAGGGGACGCCCCGTGATACAAGAGAAGGTAGTGTAGCGGTCCCAAGGTTGGGGCCGCACACCTGCTAATTAACCCTAAAGGTCAGGCTGCGCCATATGCTTAATTACCCTTCAGGTCACGCCTTGCTAGGGGTGACCTGACTGCGGTCCCAAGGTTGGGGCCGCACACCTGCTAATTACCCCTAAACGTCAGGCCGCGCCATATGCTTAATTACCCTTCAGGTCACGACTTGCTAGGGGTGACCTCACTGGGGTCAACCAAATCCCCCTTTGTCGAGCCCGGGAGTGGTAGGGCGCGCATTTTGAAACTTGATAATTTTACACACCCCAGTTTGAATGTCGTATCATTGGATTTTCGATCTCGTATATTGAAAATAAACCCTAATTTACACATCTCGTATCATCGGATTCTCGTATACCGAATGCTCGTATAACGGGACCTCCCTGTATACGTATATTTGAAGAAATATTCGGGCGGAGGTATGCGCTCTACTGAGTGCCCCCCCCCCCCCCCTAGTTTCACATGATTTGATATTTGAAATCATGGGCACATTTGCTTTCTCATAAAATGTAGCAATCTGCGAGAAGACTAGTTTAGCCGAGTCCTATTTGGTTCTATTTTCTTTGGATCCCTCTTCTATGTACCACCTCGTGCAGCGTAGAACTTGGAGGCATGTTGGAAGTCATGCACCAGTTATTACAGAATCCTCCTCAGTGATGCCACTACCCAGACCAAAGATAGTCGTCGTTTGCCGCGTCAGTGCAGGACTCGGTGACTGTGTATCTGGCCGTGTCGCCACATATGTACTGGGCATGTCTATGCCTTCCAGGGTGGGCTGTTGAATGTCATCCATCTCAAATCTGAAAAGAATAATGATTGATTTTTTACTTTCATATATCAAAGGTAACCAATACTAAAGATACTAACCGTAACGAAGCACATACCTTGCGCAGTATGTGCCGTACCCAACTGTGGATCTGAGTCACCTCCTGAGAGATCAAAATAGTTTAGGATAGTATTAGTTAGTTAGTAGCCCACCTAGCACCTACTGGCATCAGCCATTGTGTGGACTGGGGAGGTTTTTTAAATAGCTGTTATTAACATAAAAAAGTTGAATGTATTAACACTAGAAACATCCCAACAGATGCACATTTTGTTGGGGGTTTTTGGCCTGGAATGGTCTTACAGTTTGCCCCCGAACTTGAACAAACGACACATACAAGACTAGATGAATATTATCATTTATCAGGCTTATACATTACATAGTAGTATTATGTATTGTAGATGGACACAATAAGAACCAATATAACATTTATTTACTATATTGATGCTCACTTGCTTTGTTAAATTTTATAGCAAATATGTTTGATCAGCGACATTCGGCGTATTTACTGCGAAATACATATGTCTTTGAGTCTTGAGGTGGACCACCTTAATGATTTTCAGAAAACATAAAATAAATATCATTGTAATATATTTACAAGACGCATATTTTAAGACTAGGTACAGGTCATTTGGTCAACATAAGGGGTTTTGATGCACCCTAGTGTACACGCGCCTCCGTTTTGTCTCAACAATCCCCATCCCTGTCCCCTCGCTCTCCTGACCCTACTGACTGTACGTCACCTACTATACTTAAACCCCCACCTGATATCCCTGATTCTGCTAACCCCTCTACTCCGGACGCTACCATTCCAACTATCATCACCCGCTGACCTCTACACACTGTCTGTTCTTCATTGGAACATTCACGACTTCTGATCCCACAGACAAGACCTTTGTCTCCTGATTTCTTGCTATAAGCCTCAAGTTATCTGCCTCACAGAAGCTTTCCTTACTCACCCCCCTGTCCCATTTCTCAATTTATGATCTCCTTCCCCCAACAAATACACATCCTTCCTCTGATCTAACCATACTATAACCATACTATAACGTTCCGTTCCTTTCCCCTTCCCTCACCGTTTCACTCTTTTTCTATAACCCCTCCCCTTTATTATGCTTTGCCATAGTGCCATATGACCTCTGATGTCTGGCACATTTTCCCTTTTTTGCATTAATACAATCAATCAATCAATCACAAGGCAGCTGCAGCCCGCATCATCAAACTTAATTACATCTACCTGCAATCCTCACTCCGCATACACTTTCAGCTTCGTAGTCCTTCTCAAAAAGTAAGTTATTCTATTATTCCTTCATTCCACAATTCTGTGTACCACCTCCGTCACTTATAACCTCCAACACTTGTTCCCACTACATACGCCTCTGATGTGTTGTACTCAGAGCTGGGCAGTATTTAAATACATTTGTACTTAAATACGTATTTAAATACATTTGTGTATTTAGAAATGTATTTATAAATACATCGGTTGTCATGTATTTCAATACAGTATTTAAATACTTTTATGAGTATTTAAATACATTGCATTTAAATACTCTTAATATAAAAATGTAAATACTTTTGTATCAGTTAATTTGGCCGTAAACCCGCCCAACTATCTGGCAGCCCCGATATTACAGTGTTTCCACTTTCAAGGAAATTACCTTAATATTAGGAAATTTAGGCCTGATAAGGAAATTTCTATGGAAACGCAAAATCTAAGGAAATTCTAGGAAATCCATTTTTTTCAGACAAGTTAAGACTTATGTATATTTATAATGTATTTACAAATGTATTTAAATACAATTGATGTATTTAGTATTTAAATACATTCGTAAAATGTATTTAGTATTTAAATACATTTCTCCCATGTATTTAGTATTTAGTATTTAAATACATTTCAATGTATTTAGTGCTCAGCTCTGGTTGTATTTATCATTCCTCCATCCCCTGTGTCACCTACGTCGCTTCAACACTTGTTTTCACCTCCACATATACGCGGGTAACACGCTGGTGTCTTGTATTTCCTGGTATTCTCTAGCTATTCCATTATTCCTTCATATTAGGCCGAGGTCTTCTTCTTCTTGTGACCTCTTTCGCTTAGTATCGCTTCGTAGGTCCTCTCCTTCCTCTCCTCTATAGTCTCTCTATTTCATGGAGTCAGTTCAGATGTGGCTGCCTGAGGGTTATGACCGCTAGCCACCGTGTTGACCGTGACCAAGACCGTGTTGCCACTTCACCCCCGCCACCTACAATATTCCTCTCTCACCTGCCCTCCCTCCCTCCTTCCCTCTCTCCTCTTCCTCTCCTCCCTCCTAAAAGACCTCTATTTGCCTTATCTTCTAAGAAATATTTATTTACGTTGTAAATAATTTCCTTGGCTTGGCTGTGGAGAACACAAGAGCGAGATGTAGGGGAATTAAGCTTCCGTGGTGGATGACCTCGAATGAGTGAATAATCGCAGCCCGCAGGTCAGGGCCTCTGCGCTGACCTGCTCACCCTACCTGACAACGTCGCACAAGCAATCCTGCCGCAACTTATTGCTGCAAGCAATAGGGATATATACAAGCTCATTGTTTTTTCCTCAGAAAACGAATCGTTTAGAAATTTTAGAAGTAAGTACAACGTAGATGGAAAGAACCTTGAAAATGCAGGCCGCGGCTGCCTTATTCTTACGTTTGAGACAATATGATTGGTTGGCACGTTTGTTTTTACACAATTGTGATTCGCTGGCGAGGCTGTGACGTCATTGTAGTCGCTCAGCCACTCAGTTTTGAACAACCATGTATACTTACCACCACTGCCATGTCTCGTCTGTGAATATCCATTAACACCGGGGTGTATAAATAGAGGGATGTTGTTAAGCTAACACTAGTGATCTTTAACTCTCTCTGAATCCCTGCCCAAGACCGCCACCATGCTGGTCACAACAACAAGCTGTCACTCCAACATGCATGGGGCTTTTGCTTCCACATGATCACCAGTCTAGTTCAATGACTCCACGTCACATGGGAGTTTTGTAAACCAGCTATAAGGTGGCATTAAGAGAGGTAAAGAATGCTATCAATGGGATAAGGTGTATGCTGTATGATGCTGCTAGGATGGGAGGGGTGAAAGGGTTATGCCACCCGAGAAATCACATCACGATTTTTTCTCTCATTATTTCACCGTCATCCCCTCCCTCAGGACGTCACGTGAGGCGGGTGTCTAGTGTCCCCCAGAGATTTGGGACGAGCAGCAGCCACAATATTTCACACAAGGGGACATATCTCACTGAGAGCGACACGATTGTGCTGGTTTCAGGACTGGCGGCAACGGCGGCAGTGTTGACAATGGCGGCGGTGGTGTTCGTGGCCCTCAGAAAAAGGTGAGTCACCGTGTCATTGCCTGTCTCTCATTATGTCTATGGCGTATTTTGTGCGGGTCAAATTGTGCAAAATTTTACTCTTTTAAGCTCCGCCCCTGCTTGCCATCACAAAATTTTATTGTAGCGCTGCCAAAGCACTTTCTCGATGTTAGGATACCTTTATAATATGAGAGTAGTGACAACTCGATTTATGGGCGCCATCTTGCTGCCAGGGCCTCTCCGTTCACTCTAGACCCGCGGAAGTTCTCAGGGCATGACCCCACATTATATCATGTTATACATGTATAAATAATATACTATTATCTTCGTAAATGTTTGTTCTATAAGATTATCACATAAAACACAGTAAAACACATTAAATAAATGTCATTATGAGACTGAAGATATATGAGACTGAAGATATATATACTCACTTCAACTCGTCGTCATTTAAAACTTTATGAAACAACTTATAACATGGAACATATCAATAGAAGCAGAATTGTATTAGCTTTCCTTTGATATATTTCGTCTTCTGATAAATGAATTAGCACCATGCATAAATTAGCGTTAGCTAAATAAATCGCCGCGCCGGTCGTTCTATGCTCTCTCTCTCTCTCTCTCTCTCTCTCTCTCTCTCTCCTCTCTCTCTCTCTCTCTCTCTCTCTCTCTCTCTCTCTCTCTCTCTCTCTCTCTCTCTCTCTCTCTCTCCATATATATATATATATATATATATATATATATATATATATATATATATATATATATATATATATATATATATATATATATATATATATATAAGGCGTATTTTGTGAAGGCGAGGAAAGAGTAAAATTTTACACTGTAGCTCCTCCCACTTTTTGTTTTACTCTTTTCAGTGCACAACTGCTTGATACAAGTTACTTCTCGGCAGCAAAAGTGTAAAATTATATTCTTTTGGGTGTGGGTGGTGCCTTCAAGGTCCTGGCGAATCAGAGCGGGCGTATCATACATTCCTATCTGACATGACCCCGTAAATGTTTATGTTTTCTATTAATTTTCATCTTATTCAGTATTCATAACATGAATACCAAATGCAAATAATACTGTTTTCAATGAGGTGTAATTATGATACTTTGATGACATGTATACAGCTAAATATGGAAGTAGGAGCTCATGAATAATTAAATCCTGCAGCGACATCTGAAATTTTGTCCTCATACTCGTCATACTTAGATACTGTCCGAATCTCCGTAGATGTTTGTGGCTAGAGCGGCAAAACTGTTGTATGTTTGCTATAGTATAATCAAATACTTAAATATATTCATGAGTGATATTACAATTGCAATAGAAATGTAGTATATTTGGTATATATGTCATATCACACAAAGAGTGAGTCTTTTAGAGAACCTATCGCAGGGCATGAATATGAACATTTCCTCAGGCTGTTTCAGGTGCAGCACGGTGTGAATCCTCCCCAGCCTCAACCAGGCAACCACGTGCAGCCTACCTAAGCGGCTGTTACACGGTGCGTTCCGTCAGACTGTTTCGTCAAACTTGCCATTTGGCCGGACTGTTTGGTCGAACTTCGTGGGTCATTTCGCCCAACTTGTTCGACGAAATGGTTTTATGAAATTATACAAAATGTTGCATATTTGATCGAACATACTCTGTGGTCAAAATAAGTCTTTACTTTTTCTGTAAGTTATAAATAGTGTTAGCAATTATTAAGCATTGAAATGAACACCATCATATAATACATACATGAAAATTAATACAGATTAGTCTATATTATATATGTGATAGATTTTCAGAAATATGAAGGTGATTTGATGTGTTTACGTTTTGAGGTAGAATGATTACTAATAGAATATGAGATCTGAGAAGTATAACGGGGAAAGAATGGAAATGATGCGTGTGGTTTTGACTGAAATGGGATGTGAAATGAATGAGGTGGTTGAAAGGACAGGAAGAGAATGGATGTTATTGCTGCTGAGACTGTATGGTGAGACAAGGGGCTTGAGACAGTGAAAGATTTTTTGGAAAGAATGTGGTGTATGAGAAATAGACATTAAAACTGCATGCTTGCATGTAGTTTTGTTTTGTTCTGTTTTCCTTTTGTGTGTTTTTTTTTTCTCTACAGGAGCAGCCGGTTCAAAGGCCTAGCCTATGAAGAAAAGGCCACATGTAATATCAAGATCAGGTAAAAATGGACGAGGACTGTGCGGTCCTTTTCTGAGACTGACTACATTTGGTATTATTTTACACTAGGACCGAAACTCCCTACACAATTGGGAGTGTGGTTTTTGTTTACCTTATTGGATTCTAGGAAACATTCTCTCTATGAGCTTCCGTCGCAAATCATCACTTTTGGAGATAATGCCATGTTGTTCATAGGGAGGCGAGACAAGTGTTTACGTCCGCCACACTCTTCTTCCTCTTGTGACCTGCATCGCCTCTGCTCTTCCCTTGCCGCGGACACTTTTTTAATGTAGATTTGGATTTAGTTAGGAGGTTAAAGCGTGGGATTAGGTTAGGTTAGGTTAGATTAGCGAGTCTAAAGGTGGGGTTAGATTAGTTTAATTTTCATATCTCCTATACACTCCTTACCAATTAAAAACGTCTTATATTTCCGAAAGTAGTGATTTGCGACGGAAGTTCATAGAGAAAATGTTTCTTAGAATCTATTAAGGTGAACAGAAACCACACTCCCAATTGTGTAGGGAATTTCGGTCCTAGTGTAAATATTTACCCTACATTTACCTGGCCAGAAATTGTTGCTTTTTCAGATGGAGATTTTTTTTCTTCTTCCGGAAACCTGTTATAAAAAAAAAATTCACCAAATCCTAGGGTCACCTTTTTCATTGATAACAATGTATCTCCATCAGAAAAAGCTGTAAAATTTTGCCAGGAAATAATAGTCAGTGTCTCATAATCCAGGGAAGTGACGGAATTATACAAAAACAAGTGTGCCCCGCCCCGCTGCTGTAACGGAAATAGTTTTATCCCGCTTCTGTAAGCACCAAGGTTACGGAAATGGGTTTTGCGGTTCCCCTTTTCTATACAGCCATGTTACACACTGCCTTACTTGCCCTCTTTTATCTCACATGGCCTTCACCACTCAGGCCACACTTTACTCCACAGGGCAACACTTTACTCACAGGGCAACACTTTACTCACAGGCCATGGGTCCGGATACAGTACCAATGCGGTGAGCGATAAGTACAGCGATCATGCGAGACACAGGGGAGAGGTTAAACGCCACTATTCCTTCCAGGGTATTTAATTATCACAAAATGACAACACCGAACAGGCTGGGAGTTAGAATCGGGCACTTAAGTTTTCACACTTGGTTAAGGAGGTGGACGTGAGTGGAGTAGGGACGCGACCTAGCTAGGGAGGAGGGGGGGGGGGGAAGCACTCTGAGCGCAGTTCTTTTCTCCAAGGAAGTTTTAGCTAGACTGCCGAGGCCAGGGTTGCCAGACAGCCTGGTCTAAAAATCCCTATATATTTTGGGAAAAATCCCCAGAAATCCCCATTTCATATATTTCCATACTTGTTATAAAAATGCTAAAATATATGCTACATAGCTACTCCACATGTAAATTAAAATTGCTATGTTGATTTTAATGTTGATTGAATGATATTAATTCATACTTTGTTT
Organism: Chionoecetes opilio; assembly: GCA_016584305.1. Classification (NCBI taxonomy): domain Eukaryota; kingdom Metazoa; phylum Arthropoda; class Malacostraca; order Decapoda; family Majidae; genus Chionoecetes; species Chionoecetes opilio. Next base: position 27,834 of record JACEEZ010004104.1, on the reverse strand, counting down.
TACATAATATATTACATTACACATGAAGTAGCATAATTCACTTTTTTATTATAATCATCACAAGGACTGCAAAAACAAAAAAAGGCAGTAATAGGATACAGCCTCATGAGCATTTAATAAAAAAATACATTTAATAAAATGTTCTACTTTAGGCTGATGGGGATGATACATATCCTTAAATTGCTTAGAAATATGATACAGAAATAAATGAAAATATTAATGCTCTTAGCTTCTTGGGGAACTTAAATAATCCAACTAATATTCTGGACATGCTGTACTAAGCCAGAAAGAAAGAATAGAATAACACATTTGCATACTAAATAATATCATCACTCTAATCATCATTTTCATGGTATTTGTAGATATCTGAAGTCATCATGTTGACTAGTTTATCATTTACAGCAAAATTGAAACATTCTCGGCCTTTCAAATACCGCTTTGCATGTAGAAGTCCAACTAGAGTTCTCTGGTTGAGAGTTTGTTTCTTAGTTTTGTTTTTAAATTGTTTACAGATGAAAATATCCTTTCTGCTGTGGCACTAGAATGAGGAAGACGCAATAGCCCAGAAACAAAACTTGACCAATTTGGAAACATGGGGGTTTCATCACCACTCTTTATTTCTCTAACTGTCTCCCAGAAGCCTTCAACATCATTGATTTCTGAATCAGCAAGATCGGTGTTTCTTAGTACTCTCCATTCTTTGTCTAGGTGATTTATTTTGTCAGGACCTACAATTCCAGGAAATACACTAGCCAATGGACCAATGGAGACCACATTTCTTGACTTACTTCTTTGGGATCAATGAAGCTCAAATTACTTCTTCCTTGCCGTCGGTTTAACCTCATGTTTTCTTTTAACCTTCATATTAATAATATTATTTTAAGTGATAAAATACATGTTTTTTTCAGAAACCTCAAAAGTCCCCAAATTGAGAGTGAATGTCCCCATGTCCCCATCAGTGCCCCGAAACCCCAAATATAGGGACAAATCCCCAAATCTGGCAACTCTGGCCGAGGCCCGCGTCACCCCAGGGCATTGGTGCCGAAGCCCCGCCCCAATTCTTGGCGCCACAACTCCTCAACCAATCACAAGCCCTGAACGTCCACCCAAAGTAGCATCATTGTGTACACACATACGAACACACACTCCAAGTGACCGTTACTCAAACACACACACACACACACAACACACACACACACACACACACACACACACACACACACACACACACACACACAGTTCACTCAGACATACACCTAACCTCCAACAGGGGTGGGTGTTCATTTTTTACAAAATAACTATTGCTCTAAAATCGACCTAAAAAAGTACTAGGCAAAAAACTTCATTTATGGCCAATGACAATACAAAACCAGCCGCCATTATGGTTTTTTCCCTATAACTTTTTTTACTTTAATTTTAGGACGATGGTTCTTTTGTAAAAAATGATCAGCATTAAATGTGGGTTCGAATGAATTATGTATAGGTTTTAATGTTTTGAGCAACTGAGTTTTTTGCCTTATGGGAGGGTCCGCCATTATGAATTTTGCCCAAAAAAGGTAGTGTGTCAAGGGGTTCCAGTTTGGCAGCCCTCCCCAATTTAATGTACACTATATCAAGATACTTTCTACCAAGTTACGTGATTTCTTCACAAAATGAACAATTAGCCCAATTATGGCTTCTTACTAGACCTACTAGAAGAGAAAGAATGAGCAGTGGATAAATGAGGGAAGGCGTGCGGTGAAGAGAGCGAAGACAAGACGTTAATAACAAACTAAGGGTAAAGAAAGTGTGCCTACAAGGAGAGAAAAACTTGGTCATAGAGGAATAGAAAAAACCACCGCCCTTTTTCCCTACCAAGACGACCATGGGCGCCAAAACGACTCTGGAAACGACCGAGAACAACCAAACAAGAAAGTGATTGAGGTTGAAAAGAAAAAAATCACAACAGGATGAAAATTAATGAAAAAAAATACGATAATTATGATGACAATGAGTGAAAACTAAACAAACAAACAAAAAATTGATTGAGGCTGATTAAGAACTCACGATAGGATGAAAATATATGAAAAAATACGATTATGATGACGAGAATGAATGAATATTTTACGAATGATTCCTTAGTTTCGGTGTGATGGAAATGCTTCTCTGATTACACATTATAATGATGTAGTAGTGTTGTTCAGGATTTTTGTTTCGAGAATGAACCTGAGTTGTTGGTTCGAACTAGAGTACCTTGAATAATAGAGTAGCGACAACTCGATTTATGGGCGCCATCTTAGTGCCAGGGCCTCTCCGTTCACTCAAGACCCGGGGAAGTTCTCAAGGCATGACCCCGCAGTATATCATGTTATACATGTATAAAGGATAGACTGTTATCTTCGGAATTGTTTGTTCTATAAGATTATCACATAAAGAACAGTAAAACACATTAAATAACGGTCATTATGAGACTGAAGAATTATGCATTCACTTAAACTAGTCGCCATGTAAAACTTTGTGGGACAACTTATAAGATGGAATATATCAATATAAGCAGAATTTTATTAGCTTTCCATTGATATATTTCATTATCTGATAAATGCAGTAGTACCATGCATAAATTAGCGTTAACTAAATAAATCGCCGCGCCGGCCTCCCCCCCCCTCTCTCTCTCTCTCTCTCTCTCTCTCCGTGAAAGAGAGAGAGAGAGATATGAGTGAAAGAGATATGAGTGAGAGAGAGTAACCAAAAAACTTTTTCTACTTATATATATATATATATTATATATATATATATATATATATATATATATATATATTTTATATTATATATATATATATATATATATATATAATATATATATATATATATATATATTATATATATAATATAAAGTAGAAAAAGTATTTTGGTAACTCATCTCTCTCTCTCTCTCTCTCTCTCTCTCTCTCTCTCTCTCTCTCTCTCTCTCTCTCTCTCTCTCTCTCTCTCTCTCTATCTCTCTCTCTCTCTCTCTCTCTCTCTTTCACGGAGAGAGAGAGAGAGAGAGAGAGCGTCCGGCGCGGCGATTTATTTAGTTAACGCTAATGTATGCATGGTACTACTGCATTTATCAGAAAACTAAATATATCAATGGAAAGCTAATAAAATTCTGCTTCTATTGATATATTCCTTCTTATAAGCTGTCTCACAAAGTGTTACATGACGACGAGTTTAAGTGAATTTTAAGTTCATGCATATTTCTTCAGTCTCATAATGACCTTTATTTAATGTATTTTACTGTGTTTTATGTGATAATCTTATAGAACAATAATTTCCAAAGATAACAGTCTATCCTTTATACATGTATAAAATTATATACTGCGGGGTCATGCCTTGAGAACTTCTGCGGGTCTTGGGTGAACGGAGAGGCCCTGGCATTAAGATAGCGCCCAGTAGCGTAAACGCTTAGGGGACATGGGCTTATGAATGGCGGTACCCTCTTTTTAAAGAGACCCTAGTTCGAACATAACTGACATGATTCTGGGGTCATGAATAAACTACTTACTCCGCCTTACTCCTTACTCCTACTATTACGTACTTAATCCTGCCCTTCACGTGACCAGGACACCAACACAAAGTATCCTACAAAGATGTCATGTCATACTACATGGTTACTTATTTCCTATATTGGACCTTCTACAAAGTTAGTACATGTTCTTTTACGTTCTAACTTTATATATAGCGTAAGGAAAGAGTGTTTGTGTGTTAAGACCGCCTGTTCCTATTCTGTCATTCTATAAGTAATCCAAGGCACGCCCACTATACTCCCTCTTATAACCAGGGCCTGAAGCAGTAATGTTATAGGGAGGACGCCTGACTTCTACTTTGCATCCTGCGATAACTGCCACCGTTTACTATTACCATAATTTTACCAGGTTTATGAAATCTTATTACTGCTTACCTATTTTTTAGTTTAATTCTCGATATGTTTTGATTCTCTCTCTCTCTCTCTCTCTCTCTCTCTCTCTCTCTCTCTCTCTCTCTCTCTCTCTCTCTCTCTCTCTCTCTCTCTCTCTCTCTCTCTCTCTCTCTCTCTCTCTCTCTCTCTCTCTCTCTCTCTCCCCTCTTATTATATATATATATATATATATATATATATATATATTATATATATAATTACTCCTTTCTTTCTTATTATTTCACCTGGTTCTCCCCCTCTTTTCCCGTCCCTCCCCTGTCACTTCTGGTGGTTCAATTGAAGCTTCACTGTTTTGTTTTTTGTTTTAAGCTTCGGTTCCGGAGGCTTCTTCTAAGCAGAGAATCTTTTAGCTAGTCAGTGTGACTTGAGCCTTCATACCATACAATGGTATTACCAGTGTGACCAATGCCCGATTTTAGGAGCCTTTTCCTCCTATTTTTATTATTATGAGTATTGCTTTGTTATTTTTGTGTGTGCCCATCTTTTGTGTTTAACGTTAGCGTATTTAAGTTTCAAGGCGTGTTTTGGTGCGCCTCACGTATATTTAAGTTTTGTTCTTTGGGGGTTCTGGTTTTCACACTTACTTATACATATACATTGACACTCTACATATAAGTGATACACTTTAGTTTAAGTTTAGTTAAGATTAGTTTTGTGTTTTTAGTGGCGACTCTTGTCTGTGGAATATTCTTTGTTGTTTTTGTTTTTTAAAGACCTCATAAAGTATTTCAGTAATTTGCTTTGTTAACCGTTGCGTATTTCTTTTTTTCTTTTTTAGCTTATTTAATTAATAAATGTTCTAGTATCTTTTTTTTGTTAACTTCTTTGTCCCTTCAGTTTATTTTCTTTATTCATTTTTATTTTGGTTACGCGCTCGGACCTGGTTTTGAATTAACTTTGCCGTCTTAAAGTAGTCGTCCACACCATTTCATCATTCCTGATTTAATGCAGTCAAATCATAGCCATTGACGAGTATATCAACAATACGTCGTCACTTTTTGTATCCAGTCAGCCGTTTTTAAATAATCCGCAATCAAAATCTGCAAATTCCCCGAGTTCTCAAAACGCACTCAAGATTTGCAGACGCTCAGGCTCAGGCTCCGTGACGTACCATTAGGGAGGCTCATCTTCCCGCGCTGATCAGAGGCACGTAAACACAGAGATAAATATAATAGTACTTGAAGATATTTGGGTGTTTCTGATAGATTTTTTTTGCTATATGCCACATGCATGCATCCTTTATGGGTGCAGCATGCTTCCTTCCCACACACACGCCTGCACACCGACACCCTTCCCACACACACGCCTGCACACCGACACCCCTTCCCACACTCACGCCTTCACACCGACACCCTTCCCACACTCACGCCTGCACACCGACACCCTTCCCACACACGCCTCCTTCCCCCACACACGCCTGCACACACGCTTCCTTCCTACACACACGCCTGCACACCGACACCCTTCCCACACACACGCCTGGGAAATACTTTGGAACTCATCCTTCCGGCTTTGACTGAAATGAACTACCGCACTGTATTGTATGCTTATTATACTTCACATCTGTAAAGGTTCCAGCGTGCGCTCAGCCTTGGTTAACCCACACGACCGCTATGAAATATGAGGTGCCTCAAAAAATTCTAAGTCCAGTTAGGTTAGGTTAGGTATACTTTGTGGTTAAGGTTAGGTTAGGTTAGGTATACTTTGTGGTTAAGGTTAGGTTAGGTTTACTTTGTGTTAGGTAGTGTACTTTGTGGTTAAGGTTAGGTTAGGTTAGGTATACTTTGTGGTTAAGGTTAGGTTAGGTTAGGTATACTTTGTGGTTAAGGTTAGGTTAGGTTAGGTATACTTTGTGTTAAGGTTAGGTTAGTTAGTATACTTTGTGGTTAAGGTTAGGTTAGGTTAGGTTAGGTTAGGTATACTTTGTGGTTAAGGTTAGGTTAGGCTAGGTATACTTTGTGGTTAAGGTTAGGTTAGGTTAGGTATACTTTGTGGTTAAGGTTAGGTTAGGTATACTTTGTGGTTAAGGTTAGGTTAGGTTAGGTATACTTTGTGGTTAAGGTTAGGTTAGGTTAGGTTAGGTTAGGTATACTTTGTGGTTAAGGTTAGGTTAGGTATACTTTGTGGTTAAGGTTAGGCTAGGTTAGGTTAGGTATACTTTGTGGTTAAGGTTAGGCTAGGTTAGGTTAGGTATACTTTGTGGTTAAGGTTAGGTTAGGTATACTTTGTGGTTAAGGTTAGGTTAGGTTAGGTATACTTTGTGGTTAAGGTTAGGTTAGGTTAGGTATACTTTGTGGTTAAGGTTAGGTTAGGTTAGGTATACTTTGTGGTTAAGGTTAGGTTAGGTTAGGTATACTTTGTGGTTAAGGTTAGGTTAGGTATACTTTGTGGTTAAGGTTAGGTTAGGTTAGGTATACTTTGTGGTTAAGGTTAGGTTAGG
>JACEEZ010004104.1:8954-16454 GCA_016584305.1 Chionoecetes opilio | reverse complement strand
GTATGGAGTATGTCTTTCATGTTTGAGGAGGATCCACTCATATAGCTCTCCTAAACAGGATTGCGTCAAAAGCTTTTCGTCTCATCAACTCCCCTCTTCTGAATGATTGTCTTCAATCTATAATCACCGCCGAAATAATGTTGCTTCTCTTTCTATCTTCTACCGTTATTTTTATGTTCACTGTTCTTCTGAACTTGCTAACTGCATGCCTCCCCCCGGGCCCCCCTTCCCGCGGCCTCGCTGCACAAGATTTTCTACTCATTCTCATCCCTATTCTGTCCATCTTCCTAATGCAAGAATTAATCAGTATCTTTACTCTTTCATCCCTTTCACTGATAAACTCTGAAACTCTCTTCCTGTTTATATTTGTCCACCTTCCTACGACTTAAATCTTTTCTAGAGAAGTAACAAGACACCTCCCGAACTAAATTGGCCCACTCACCCCCTTTTTTTTGTATTCTCTAACTGTCTTCTTTATAGGGACTGGCAACTAAGCGGGCTTTGTGTTACCTCTTTTTGTTGTGCCCTTGGCCAGTCCTTTGTGATGTAAAAAAAAAAAAAAAAAAAATCTCACCGCGTACGTTGTAGACTGTTATAGTGTTGAAACATTTAAAAAGACTTAATAAACTATAATGCACATTTTTCTCACTCCCCTGCATTTATATGGCATCTGTCCGTGGTAATAATCTATCTTAGTTTTTATTTATCTTTCTTTTTCTCATCTTTCACTTTCCAAGAAGGTTTCCCTGTATACCTATAACCTACACTGGCTCTTTGTATGCATAGTGTAGTGTTGGTCTTAAAAAGTTATCGGCAAATATCCTCCTTTGGACATTAATATTTGTTGCTGTTTGGTTGTTCCTTTGTCATCGTGTCCTCACCCACCCCACCCCACCCCACCCCGTAAAGCCCCTTTCACACATTCCATAATCGAACCACGAAAGCGCCAAAAATGAAATACGCAGCGCCGTTATGGTCCTGGTTATGGGTCCATCGTGACTGAACTCGTGACGCGCTCGGCCGAGGCCACGAAAAGTTAGTGCATGCACTAAGAAATCGGGAAGCCCCCGAATTTGTACTCACGCAGCGCTATCGTAAGTCTATCGTGACGCTATCGTTATCTATGTAGCAGCTTCGTGACAACTATTGTGACGTCGTATCTCTATCGGACGATAAGAAACCGTTACGCGCGCTTTCATCCCTACCTTCCCCCCTTCTTTGCACCTCTTCCGCCTTCCTCCCCTTTATCATTCACTCCACCCACCCGCGGACTCCCTACCTCTACTCCCATGACCATCGTGTGACACTCTACCCTCGATCCCCACCTCCTACTCCCTCACCATGTGGTGACACTCTTCCCTCGACTCTTCCACCTTCACTACTCCCATTCCCCCCCTGGTTGCACCCCCCCGCCTTCGTTAACCACTACATTCCCACCACCATCACAACGCATTCTCCCCCCCCCGTTTCCCATACCAACACTTGGACACCCCCTCTGATCCACACCCCTACTCCCTCCGTTGTACCCACTTCTTTACCTCGAACACCCATCCCTGTTTCTCCACCTTCATGCGTAACCCCCCCTTCGTTTCATCACCACTCACGTGACCACCCACCATCACGGAGGCATTGCTGGCCTCTTGACGCTATCAGTGGTACGTTCTGATGGCACACCGTCATGCACTGTCGTAGTTGTCGTAGCTCTTCGTGACGACAATTTACCGTTGATTTTTGCATTCGTACTGCTCCTCGTGACCCCTCCCTTCTCACGACACGTAAGACACTACTACAGGCACCTGTAGCATGTTGTGAGGCTATGACGTGGATCTGCGTTTATGTGGTCAAATCACGATGCGCAATAATCAAATGTGGCGCTATCGTGATCGATAGGAATGTGTGAAGGGAGTTAAAGGTGATTGATGTGACAGGCTCCGTCAGCGCATAGCTTGGCGGTACGTGAAGTGTCTGTAGAGAGAGAGAGACGAGAGAGAGTAGAGGAGAGAGAGAGAGAGAGAGAGAGAGAGAAGATGAGAGAGAGAGAGAGAGAGTCGAGTAGAGAGAGAGAGGAAGAGAGAGAGAGAGAGAAGAGAGAGAGAGAGAGAGAGAGATGATGAGAGAGAGAGAGAGAGAGAGAGAGAGAGAGAGAGGAGAGAGAGAGAGAGAGAGGGAGAGAGAGAGAGAGAGAGGAGAGAGAGAGAGAGAGAGAGAGAGAGAGAGAGAGAGGAGAGAGAGAGAGAGAGAGAGAGAGAGAGAGAGAGAGAGAGAGAGAGAGAGAGAGAGAGAGAGAGAGAGAGAGAGAGAGGAGAGGAGAGAGAGAGGAGAGAGAGAGAGAAGAGAGAGAGAGAGAGAGAGAGAGAAGAGGAAGAGAGAGAGAGAGAGAGAGGAGAGAGAGAGAGAAGAGAGAGAGAGAGAGAGAGAGAGAGAGAGAGAGAGAGAGAGAGAGGAGAGAGGAAGAGAGAGAGAGAGGAGAGAGAGAGAGAGAGGAGAGAGAGAGAGAGAGAGAGAGAGAGAGAGAGAGAGAGAGAGAGAGAGGAGAGAGAGAAGAGAGAGAGAGAGAGAGAGAGAGGAGAGAGAGAGAGAGGAGAGAGAGAGAGAGAGAGAGAGAGAGAGAGAGAGAGAGAGAGAGAGAGAGAGAGAGAGAGAGAGAGAGAGGAGAGAGAGAGAGAGAGAGAGAGAGAGAGGAGAGAGAGAGAGGAGAGGAGGGAGAGAGGGAGAGAGAGAGGGTTTCTTCTATTCTCCTCCTCTGTAACAGTTACCTCTTTCAATTTATATACATATTTTCTTTTTCGTCCAAGTTCCCTTCGTCGTGTATATTTCCCTCCCTCCTACCTCCTCCCTCTTTCTTCCTCCCTCTTTCCTCCTCATTTGTTGTAGGGATTCAAAACTATTCATGACCTAAAGATTCAAACCCTCGGACCGCGCTCGAACTCAGAGGAGAGGCGGGTTGTCTGATGTCGCTGGAATCAACAATAGATTTACGCACAATTTACATTATCGAGTGTGTGTGTGTGTGTGTGTGTGTGTGTTTTGTGTCGTCAGTGGATTGATGGTCCCAAGGCGAGGTGTTGGGAGGCTACAGAGGTGACAGTGACCGCCTCGTGAGATAGAGAGGAATTGAGAAGGTAATGAGACAACAGACCCCTGGATCAATTTTAGAACAGCATGATGATTCAGCATGACGAAAGGATAAAACCTTATATATTTTTTATTATTTTCGTAATGATTCACCTTCACCATGTTCACAGTCTGGTTCAACTTTGGTCTTAGTACATGCAAGGGACAGTCGTTCTCGGGGATATGGTCTTTCCAACTGGATGGGTTCGGAAGACTGACGCCGTAAGAAATAAGTGTCACTATTCCAGTAGAAGACAAGAGACAAGAGTAACAAGTCAGAGACAGAGGCTGCCTGTGACGAGTTATATTTGTCGGCCTCCTCGTAACCAATCCATCCATCGGGTACTGCTACTACATAGCCCCCGTGTGTGTATGTAATACCTTTTACGTAATAAAGTGTGTAAAATTGTGGGTTACGGTGTGCACGTTGCACACAGTTGCCGTGCACAAAACAGTTTTTTGGCATTTGGCGGTCTAAATACGGGATAAAAGAGCGGATTTGGAACGCGTATAAGGCAGGGTTTTTGGAGCACTAAAACTTTGCTGCTCTGACTTTTCCCGTATCTATAAGGGAAATGGGTTCTTTACTATAAAAAAAACTTCAAAACTGTTCTTTGACTGGCAGGGTTCTGTGAACAAAATATATAGAACAATTATTATTGTTCTTCGCAAGATGTACAATTGGTATTGAGATAATTTTTACGTCTGTAGGACAATAAAACTCTACCAAATTTGTGGCAGCTTAAAAATGTCAGAAAGACTACCTTTATTGCGTTACCCAATTTTTTACTATGAAACTATTGACCCTAGACCAAAAATGGCATGAATACTTTTTGTTAAGCTCAACCAGATCTACCCTAAGCATCTATCCGTTTCTTTTTTGCTTATACAGATTTTTAGATAGAATAGTTTTATATTTTGCGCACCCTTGTGCCGTTCAATGACCAGCAGCTTATTGATGCACCATACATCTATCTTTTATCCGTCTAACATATTGTTATGTCTTGATGGAGAGCGTGTCTGCAGGAATCGTATTCCACTTTGAAAAATGTACATTTCTTATTCGCAAGATAGCCCAGCGGCATAGCAGACCAATTGTTCAAATTGTTCTAAAAGCACCAAAATTGGCACACATGTAGATTAATATATTCTAAACATTTTTGGATATGGAGGCATTCAAGATTAGCCCTGTGGAAGATATGGCGGCCATTGTTCAAAATGGCCGCCATTTACCATTAGCGTCATTACATAGACTTCATTATGTGTCGTTAGTATGGTGCTAGATGGGCCAAAATTCCTTTTTTTTACATCAGAATTAACATCAATAAGTGTTTAACATATATTTAGATGAATCTTCTCAAAAATGGCCCCCAAACTGGCCGCCATTTTGTGGAAAAAGTGGACATTTGATGAAGATTCCAATACTCAATGACATAATACCTCTAATAACCAGTACATGATTTCAGGAACACACTTTAATTGCTCAAGTTGCTTTTTTATTTCAAATTGCTGGCAAAATTGCAATGGAATGGTAGTCAAAATAATACACAGAGTACGGGGAGTTTACAGTATGGTCAGATTGTAGTTATATAGTCGACCGATATAGTGTTGTCCACAGCCGCAGTTGTGAACACATTGCTACGCAGGGTAGGCGGGCAGACCACTTGCTCTATGCGGTACAGCTGACACACGCTGTTTCCCATCTGGGCAGAAAGACGCAGGACTCTGTCATATGAGATGCTTAGGCCCAGAGAGAAGAGCTTGTCCACAAGTCCTCTCTTGCGTGTTTCAGCATGCAGCATCAGCCCAACATAGGTTGGAAGAGGAGTTTCTTGAGACGTACTGTGTCTGACAGCTGGAGGCTCCTGTGTCTTGGTTGCTCCCTGCTTCCGACTTTGCTTGACACTGTTGAACTTGAGAAGCTGCGCAATGGAAAGAGCTGCTTGTCTCGAAGAGGAATGGCTTTGGTTCTTGATGCTGGGGCCATCCAGCACCATATTTACCATTGCAACTAGTACGTTTGGCACAGAGTCCTCCTGACAACCACCCGGGAATGATCCACGGAATCGGTCAGTGTCTTCAAACATATATCGCCGAACTATCTGTGCAGCACGCGCAAGGTGAACTGCCTCAGTCTCACAGTCTTGCTCGCAGGCTTTGCCTAGCGCTTCACCAATGTCTTCATCAAACGCTAGTAGAACATCTCGGCCTTTGCTCTGGGATCTCAGGCCTGGTAACTGGGCTAACAGGCGCTCTTTCAGCCTTGTGCTATTAACTTTCTTGCACAAAGCAACCCCGAGCTCTTCCATTCTTGTCGTGTATAGCTTTGCAAGATCTGCGAGTCTGAAGACTGGGGCGGTGCCCTCTTCTAGGTGGGTTTTCCTCGATATACAGGACCAGTTCAGCCAGTACGATTCTTGACATCACACCTTCATGGTCAGTTTTCTGCTCGGCTTCTACAGTGGTCTTTGCACGATAGTAAAGAGCCAACAAACACTTGGAATGGTACTTGGCCTCCAGAGCCACCATATCACCCATGCTGGAGCCTGGCCATGAGTTCATTGTCCCCAACTTGCGCTGCACACTTCCGTACGCGTGTGTCCACCTGGAAGGTTGCTACTTCATGTAGGGTCTCTGTGGCCAGACTTTCCACAGAAAAAGCAGGAGGTGCCGCTGGTAGTGGCTTCTGAAGAGTGTGTTCTGGCGCGCTTGCCTGAGACATTGTCAGTACTACCAAATGCTGAGCTGCTTGCGATGAGTCTCTTCTCTGCTCTTCGTAGCATTGTGTTATTGTATTGGAGCATACATGTTTTATGCCACTTGGCCTGGTGGGCAACCATTGTCGCCTCAACACCTTGTCCTTCATCTAGTCTCTGTAACTGAACAGTTCTTGGCAGTTTTTCCTAGTTCATCAAACTTGACCAAGTTTGCAGCCATTGTCGTGTATCCACTCCCAGGGTCTCGGCGTTTAGACAGTACTGGGCACACAAGTGACTCTGTTGTCTCCTCTTGACATACAAGACACAGCTTCCAGTTTTGTCTCAGGAGGTGTTGTGGGAGTACGTTGCTCAAAAGTATCGACCAGTTTGGAACTTCTTCTTTGCCATGGCTGCAGTCTGGAACAAACGCGTCTCTGATGTCAGGTGGTGCTGCTGCTGCTGCTGTCATCCACCACCAGTTGAATGGTTATCAAAGCCTCACCTGCAAAGACACAAAACACCACCATGTTACCACAAGCTACTACTACAAGTACCATGACTATCAACACTATACTATTACTGCAGCCGCCGTCACTGCCACCAGCGCTGCCGCTGCAAAGTAAAATTCATTTTTCTTGTAAAATGGTAGCCATTTTATTTGGTAAGCACACAAGTATGTGTAATTGTACACTACTTATCACCTCTAGCACACTTATCACCTCTAGCATCCACAAAAAGACAAATTATGGTACATATTCAATGACGCTAATGGTAAATAGCGGCCATTTTCAAAAAATGGCCGCCAAATGTGCTACGGGGAGAATCTTGAATGCCTCCATATCCAAAATTGTTCAGAATGTATGAATCTACTTGTGTGCCAAATTTGGTGCTTTTAGAACAATTTGAACAATTGGTTTCGTATTTTTTACTATGCCGCTGGGCTAAGAGTTTTACGCATGTATGCAATTTTCCCTTGATTTCTGGAATATTTCTTTTCGGGTTTTCTTTGACCTAAAAACAAACTTTATTTGGTCATTTATCAATGGAATTTAAATTTGCTTATACCACAGGGAAGCCTGTTGAAATCTGGATTTTTTTACACTCCATAACGTTTTCTCGTGGCTAATACGGTTCTTGAGATATTATGGAAACATTGCTTCCCTCCATTTTCCGCAGCCTCGTACTACATTCCAAGGCTAACGTTTTTTTTTTTTTTTTTTTTTTTTTTTTTTTTTTTTTTTTTTTTTTTTTTTTTTTTTTTTTTTTTTTTTTTCGCGAACAATGGCGCTTCGCGCTTCAGTCTCTCAGTTTCCGTCTCAGAGATTAGACGTACGCGTGCGAGCTCTCCTGAAAGTCAGTTTGAGGGGACTTGATGAGACGAAAAAGCTTTTGACTCCACCCTATATTTATTTTCTTAGTATTATTTTTATTAATATTTCACAGCTATTGCGCCTTTGGGGTTTTATCTTCCTTGAGGCCTCAGGTGGTTGGCCTTATATGTTATTTCTAGAAGGCTGAGATGGCTGGCCCTCGCTCGTGGTGTCGCAGGCTGGATTTGTTGAGTGACACATGTAATTAATTGAGGCTTATGCTTCCCCCTCGTGCCCTCTGCCACACTTGCAGTCGGAGGGGAAGTTGATGGGCAGCATGTGGGTCTCGCTACTCGACGGGGACGACGTAAACATTG
>JACEEZ010004103.1:73760-106353 GCA_016584305.1 Chionoecetes opilio | reverse complement strand
CCCCCGGTTCTTGGGGGTATTAGAGGGGCAACATTGCTTCCCACCATTTCCGCAGCCTGTACTGTTTACATTAAACGGCGAACGTTTTTTTTTTTTACAAAAACAAAGGGTCAAAGGTGCTTCGCGCTTTTCGGGGCTCAGGGCCAAAAAGCCCCCAAAACACAAAAGCCCCTTTCTTTGGCGTAGTCCAACAAAGGAAAACCCAAAAGCGGGGAAAAATTCGTCGATTTCGTCGTTAAGGGCCCACACGGGCCCAACGACGCTAAAGGGCCCGGTTTTACCCCAGGGGTCGGAAGTCGCCGGGCAGTCATTATTGCTTGGTTGCTAGGAAATATCTTTTTTATAGGGGAATGTAGATAATGATTGCTTTTGGGAGGGGATATTTTTCCCTTTATATGAGTAAAGAGTAAAAATACAAGCAAAGGGACTATTACGTCTGGCAGCGCGGCCTTCGGCAGCGGGCGGCAGAAGCAGCATGAACCCCGTGGGTGGTTTATCAACCCCAATTTTCCCAAAAGGGGAGATAGATTTCTTGGTAATTTTTAGTAGGGAGCGAAAACCCCCTTGAGGAACCCTTTATGATCCGGGTGCTATCACGGGCGGGGAGCTGACGTTTTCTTCAGGAAGGCAAGGTGAGGCGGATAATAGCGTTTTCCGTCCTCTCGGCCCGGTTGGACGGGCTAGTCCCGGGGGGGGCCAGGGTTTTTGCGAGGCATTTCTAGAACGGTTCAGCCCAGCCCAAAGTCCGGTCCGCCCCTTTATAGGAGGACCCCCTTTGGGCCCAGTGGGGGGAGAACGGCGCATGCGCACTCCCAGCAGGGGGGAAGGCGCCCCAGGAGCTTCTCTGTTTGCTGACAAGACATAAAACCCCCATGATGGCCGACCAAAAGCCTAAAGATCACAGGCGGCTAGTTGTAAAGTCTTCAGCCCCGGGAAAAAAGGGGGACGAAAAAAAAGGATTTTAAAGGGGAGGGGAAACCCGCCTGCCGCTCCACAGTCATTTCCCGTACGCCCACTCGTTTCCCCAAAGGCCAATAGGAAGGGACAAAAGGGGGAGGGGGCCAGTCTCGAGTTTTTTCGCGACCATCAGCCCCCCGACCCGGTGGGACGGACTAAACCCAGGGGGGGGTGAACGTCCCCCCCCCCCAAAATGCGCTTAATGCGGGTTTTTACTCAAAAGTTTTGAGTGGGGGCCCGCCGCTGGAGCCCCCCCACCCCTCCCCATTTGTGGGTTTTGGGAGGTTTAAACTTCTTAATGGGTTATTATAAAACTTAGTGATTATGGGAGAGGTTATATATACGGGTCATTACAAATCAATGTAGAAACCGTGGGGGTCACCTTAAATAAGGGTGTTTTAAAGATGTTTATTGAGAGGGACTGATGGCGAGGCAAAAGGCCGGAGCCCCCTTTTTGCCGGGGGCCCCTCCCCATATCACAAATTTTTCACATTTCAACCCACAAAAACCCCTTCTACCCCCAAAAACACTAGCAACACAGGTCCTTATTATACATCTTTTATTTTGAACTTTAAAACCCCTTTAAAACGAAAAGCACCCGAATAAAACGAGAATTAGTTGAGTTGCCCGGGGGACAAGGGGGGGAGAGGCAGGGGCCCATCCCATTTTTCCCCCGGGAAAAATATGTCCGCGGACTTGTGTTTGGGGTCGAAAAAGTTTTAAAAACTGTTTATCATGGCGGGTGGCTGATAAACGGCTTTATGAGGGTCATTACTCGCCTTACCCATCAGGCCTTCCGACACGTTAACGACCGAAAAGGGAGGCTTTTTTAAGTTTTCGTCTTTGGGGAAAACGAATTCGGAGAGTTTCGTCGTTGGGGGCCCAACTCCCTTTTCTGCGGCTTCCTGCCCTGTCTTCAAAATTCCGTTCAGAGACTAGACAGACGTGCGGTGCGTGTTTCTGCATGAAAGGCCCCCCCCCCCCCCCCTGGATATATTTTTCTCGGAACCTCTTACAGGAAGGTGAGGGAGATTTTGGGCGGGGAGTGTGGTACACGTGTGTTTGAAAGGTGTGTGGTGGGGTTAAATGTGTGTTTGTGCACGTGCAGAAACAAGTCAGGGGACAGAAGCTGCCTGTGACGAGTTATATTTTTTCGATTCGAACCCAAACCCACCAATCGGGTACTGCTACTCCCAATCCCCCGGGTGTGATGTAATACTTTTTTAGTTTATAAAGTGGTACAAAGTGGGTACTGCACTTTCCCACACAGTTCCCGGCACAAAACCCCTTTTATTTTACAGGTAAATTTTGGGACTCAGAGCGATACCCACGGAACAAAAAGGGGTGGAATCACACGGAACACAAAGGGTTGGAACACAGGGAAAAACCAAAGGGTTGGAATCCCAGGGAACAAAAAGGGCTGGAATCAAGGGAAAACCCCAAAGGGTTGGAATCACAGGGAAAATAAAAGGGGTTTGGGGAATCACAGGGAACAAAAAGGGGTTGGGAAAATCAAGGGAAAACACAGGGGGTTTGGGAATCAACGGAACAAAAAGGGGTTGGAACCCACACGGAACAAAAAGGGGTTTGGGAAATCCCCACGGACCAAAAAGGGGTTGGAACACAGGGAAAACAAAAGGGGGGTTTGGAATCACAGGGAAAACAAAAAGGGGTTTGGAAAATCAACGAAAAAAAAAGGGGTTTGGGGAATCACACGGAACACAAAGGGTTGGAATTACAGGGAAAACAAAAGGGGGGTTTGGAATCACACGGAACAAAAAGGGGTTTGGAAATCACGGGGGGAACACCAAAGGGTAATCAAACGGAACACAAAAGGGGGGAACACAGGGAAACCCAAAAAAGGGTTTGGAACCCCACGGAACAAAAAGGGGTTAATCACACGGGGAAAAAAAAGGGGTTTGGGGAATCACACGGAAAAAAAGGGCTGAATCCCCACGGAACAAAAAGGGGTTTGGAATACAGGGAAACAAGAGGGGGGGAATCACACGGAACAAAAAGGGGGTTGGAATCACACGGAACAAAAAAGGGTTTTGGAACACAGGAAAACAAAAGGGGGTTTGGAAAATCACATGGAAAAAAAGGGGTTTGGAAATCACATAAAAACAAAAGGGTTGGAATCACAGGGGAAAAACATGGGTTTGGAAAATCCCCCGGGAAAACAAAAAGGGGTTTGGAATCAAACAAAAACAAAAAGGGGTTTGGAATCACACGGAACGTGGTCAAACCTCGAGGCACTTTGACCAGTCCCAAGGGCCCAGCAAAAAACACGATTGGAGTTTGCAAATAAACAGTTGCTAATTATACTTTATACTACACAAACACCCAATAAAATTTTTTCTTTTTCTAAAGCCTTGTTTGTAAATTTAGCAGTGGGCCCTGGGAAAAAAAACCCTTTGCTTATCGGAAGAAAAAAAATACAAAAATTTTGGGTAATTTCGGCCTTCCCCCGGATTATGATAAAACATGAGGCTTTTTCTGGGGGAGATTTTGGTTGCAAGGAAAAATTTTCGGTTGAAAACGGTCACAAAACCATAAAAAAATTGCGGGTCAGGCCAATCATCTTCCGGGAGGGTTTTGAAAAGGGATCAAAAAATTTGCGCAATCGAAAATTTCTCGGTTGAAATTTCAGGACCCCCGCAGAAAACGCCTAGTTTTTCCCACCCCACTTTAAAAAATAAACAACCAGAACGATCGCTTGGGGTTGGGAAAACGTTTTTACCAATTAAACCCATAAAACAACCACTGTCAACACAATATTTTTCAAAATCATTTACCCTCCCAAAAGAAACCCCTTAAAACCCGTACTTATTCATGAACCAGGAAAACTATTGATAGGAGGACTAAAATTTACATCAGACATTTAAAAAAACAAAAAAAATTTAAACCCCAAAAAAATAAACCCTTTTTGCCTCGCCCGCCATAAACAACAACACCCAGCTGTTTTGCCCTATTTTATGTTTTTGCTAATGCAGGGAAAATTAATAAAAAAGAAAATGATGAAAATTTTTAAATTTTATTTTTTCTCGATATTTTTATATATTTTGATGATTTTTTAGTAGTGATTTTTAAATTTTTACCCAAATCGGCCCTTTTGCTAAAGTAGCGCCAGCGCTTTCCTAGCCGACGCTTGGACGGCCCAAAAATTCCCTCGTAAAACCCTACCGTAGAAACTGAAAAAGTCGCCAGGACAATTTTTTTGGGGGTTTAAAAGCCGTTTTGTGGGGCGTTAATATTTACATTTCTACATCCTTTGTTCAGGAAATTTAGAATGGGCTATCTGAAGAGTCTTTTGCATTTTGTGTCTTCATCTGTGTCTATTATGGTTAAAATGAAAAAATTTAAAAAAAAATTTTTCAAATGGCTACCAACATTTAGAGTCGCCTTTAGTTTTTATTTATTTGAGTGTCCGTACCGCTTTCTTTCGTGCCCGAAAAAAAAACGCTTTGGGCAAAATTTTTAAAAACCCGCTTTTATTGCAGAAAAAGCATAAAAAAAGGGTGAAACAGGGTAGATTATACAGTCAGATATAAACTACTGTGTAGTATCTTCAGTGGAAAACCCAAATCAGTAGGATGCTAAAAAATTCGTAATTTTTTGGGCGGCGGGCCCGACATGTGCGGTCAGGGATAACTTTACTGTTCTACGGTGGGGGACGCGTCCTAGATTTTCCCTCAAAACCTTAGGAAGCAGGGTTAGGAAAAATCCAAATCTTAAAGTAGGGCCCCCAGCGTCTGTTTTTGGGTTTTCCCTGCTTTTTTCCGGAAATAAAGCACTGTTTTAAAAACCACAATTTTAGTTTTTCTATCACATATTTTTTTGAAAATACATAAAAAAAAAAAAACCCTAAAATGGCCAAAATAAATTTTTTCCCGACTGAAAATAATTAGAGCTTTCCCCCCCGCGACTTTCCCCGGTTGGCACTCATTTAGCTCCGGGACTATTAAATGCCCCTTTCCCAACCAATGTGAAACAGTGGTTTGGCACCCCCCGGGGAAATTGATGTCCCATCGAAAAGATAAATTTTCATCATAGATTTTTTTTGGTAATACAGAAAACAAAAAAACACGGGAAAGGCCGCGAGGGGAAAAAACCAGGCAAGGGGCCACAGATAAAAACAGGAAAAAAAAAACGCTGTTATAGTTTTTTTTACTTTAAAATGCCCTATCTTTCAATCAAAGAAAAATATTTTTTTTTTTCTTTTTTTAAGTAGAGTTTAAAAACATCTACGTGTAGGTTAGAATACGTAGGTTTGGTTTAACCAATGGAAATTTGAAAGAAAAAAAAACAATAACAGGGTTTTTTTCATTTGTCAGAAAAACTATCGCCCGCAGCCTTTTACTACTTCTTTCCAAAAACGTGTCATTGTAACCCAAAACCTTACAACTATTGACCAAACATTTTTTGGGAGGTATTAAAGGCATTTTACTTTCCCGCAGAACCTTTCCATAACAAAAAAGTCACTGTAACCCTGGGAGCGTAGAATGGGCGTCCCCTTGAGTAGCCAGAGACATCCCCTGCTGCGTGAGGCATCGCCGGGTTTTTCCTAAAAACTGGGGGCACCCAACACAGGCAGCTGACAAGAGTGCGCTTTTTAAAATGATTCCCTATGGTAACATGGGATTTCACTCCAGTGTAAAAACCCGGCCCCTGGTTTTGGTTTCCAAGGATCAGGGCGGGGTGAAGATACTCCCCCAAAACTATAAGGGTTTTTACTGACGGGTTTATTTAGCAAAAGAGGGACAAGGGCCATGTAGGAGAGTAGGCCATCGTAGCAGTGCGCTCGGTCAATTTCCCCCTCTGTATAACTTGTTTTGTAACCCATTGAGAGCATATTTTTTAACAAACCCCTTTATTGTACTGGTAGTATAGGCTTTGGGGAATACAATGTGTGCTTTTACTCCGTGTTGGCGGGGGTGGCGCGTACCCGGTGTTCCCTCTTAGCTCCCCCGATTTTAAAACATAAAAAAAAGGGGCAAAAATATTGAAAACACATGTGATCATTCATGGTAAAAAAATAAAAATTAAAAAGTATAATACAAGTTTTAAAAGTCCCCTTAAAAAAATATAACACAAAATGTGTGCAAACGCAGAATAGAACACAAGTTTTGACAGTTTTTTTTTGGGTGGGGAAAAAAAAAAAAAAACTTAAATCTTTAAAAAATACTCATATTTAAAAATATAATTAATACCTACACTAAACGCATAATTTAGTTTGCCCTTTATAAAATATTTTTACAGGGGGTCCCCCTCTCATGCCCCTTCACCACGAAACCAAGAAAAAAATATTATCGTCCAGTTTTTTACTGCGTACATCTACAGCCCCAAACCTGTGCAACCCCCGAGAGTTCACAGAGTGGTGTCATCCCGGGGCCCCGCCCCTTTTGGATTTTGAAAAAGTGGGGCCGCTTTTGCGGGGTGGTGATTCCGTCAAAAATGTTCCCTAATGTTTTATAAACATTTTCTTTTCACGGAGTTGGGCCTTTTTAATAACCTAAGACGCAAATATATGTATTATACGTTAAAAAAATGAAAAGAATTTGGTTTTGGGGGGTTCCCCGAATTTGGGGGTTTCCCCCAAATTTTGGGGGGGGGGGGGCTCAGAAGTGCAAAAAACTTTTATCATTACGGGGCACCCGGGGGGTGGGCCCTTTTTTAATACCCCAAAAACGGGAAAATTGTGTATTAAGTTTAAAAAAATGAACTGCATTGGGATGAGGATGATTTTTTTTTATTTTTCACCTTTTTTTCCTTTTGTATTTGAAGCGAAGGCCCCCTCACTCCCAAAAAAACTGCTCCCTTCAACACCCCTCCCCCCACACACATTTTGTTTTGACTGAAGTCAAAAAAAGGGGGGGTGTGTGGGTAATGGGGTGAGTGAATGGGGGGGGGGTGATGGGTAATGGGGTGGGGTTTATGGGTGAGTGAATGGGTGGGTGGAATGGGTTGGGGGGGGATGGGGAATGGCGTGAGTGAATGGTTTGGGGGTGAGGGTAATGGGGAGGGGAAAAGGTGGGGGGGGGATGGGTAATGGGTGAGTGAATGGGTGGGGGTTTATGGGGAATGGGTGGTGAATGGGGGGGGGTGATGGGAATGTGTAAGTGAATGAGGGGGGGGGTGATTAGGGTAATGGGGGAGTGAAGGGTAATGGGTAGTGGAGGAATTTCCTCCCTTCTTTGATTTCCTTTTTTCTTTCCTCGTCAGGTTTTTTTTCTGACTCTTCATCCCTCCCAATTTTTCCTTTCTTTCCCTTTTTCCTCCTTTTCCCTTTTCTCATATCTCCCTTCCTTTCCCCCTTTTCCACCTTCCATTATCACCCCCTCATCACAAAAAGGGGGGAGCGATTCCCCCTCATCTGCACGGGCGATGTCAGTGCCCTGCAAAAACGCTAGGACGCTGTCCCTCCTGAAATCAAAAGGCCGCGCCAAAGTTTTTATCGCCCGGGGGTGACACCTTTTGGTGAAGCCCCTCTGTGGGAAAAAAGCGGCCTTAAAGGGCCCCCTCCCCACCCAGGCTTTTCGGAGCGCCCGCGTAATGCGCATTTCGCTGCTGGTACTCGATTTTCGTTGGTGATGCTAGAGAGTGATGCGGGGGGCCCAAAACTAGGCGGGGGATTCCACAACTTAACCCCTTCAGGCCAAAAACGGGCATTTCTACGGGAATTTTGGGTACCATTAGACGCTTTTTTTGTGAATATAAACACTTTTATAGATTTTGACCTGTTTAGTATTTCCCTTTTTCCCCTAACTCATTTGGGATATTCAGTTTCTTTTCCTGATTTTATGACTAAAAAACAGACGATTTTTTTTTTTAACAAAGGAAAGTTTGGGGGTGAAGGGCCGTTTTTGCCCAAACCCTAGGGACATGTCCCTAAACGTTTGGGACTTTTTACAATTTTTTTAAGGGGTAGGGAGTAAAGGGGCCCCCCAGGCAAAATTCTTAAAAACGGGAGGATTTTTTTTTTCAATCAAACCCAAATTAAAAATATGAAAATAGCAAAAAAAAAAAATAAATAAAAAATAACAAAAATTTTATTTTAACATTTATAAAGTCTTTCCCCTTTTTTTTTTTTCTTCGATGAAAAAGAAAAAAAAAAACCCGCAGAAGCAGTATCTAGACGCGGTTTTTTTTATGGAGCCATATTCATTTAGCCGTATTTAGGGATAGTCAGTTAAGGCCATGTCCCCCCCCGGGCCCCTTTTTCCCGGGTCTTTTGGTATTTTGTACTACCATTTGAAGTCTGATACCGGAAAATTTTTGTAGTAAAAAGCAGATCGCGCATGTTCGTTCTCAGCCACCAGGCTTAAACCAAATCAGTGACGTAGTTCCCATTTCAACGGCCGTAAATTTGGGGGGCTGCCCAAGGGCATGACTTATGTAAGGAGTGACTGGGTTGGGAAAAACCCATGATGGAGGGAATTGTTTCCCCTTTTGGTGAGCGGCCCCGGAGGCCACGGATGGGGGGCTAGCTTAGGGAAACTGGTAGTTGTCCCCCAAACAATAAGTCTAGGAAAAGACTTTAAAAATTTGGGCCCCGCAAAAATTTATGCGTAAAGGGAGGCCCTTTGGAGCCTGGGCCTGGAAATTTTCCGAGAGGTGAAACCCGAGATTTTCAGCCCCAAAGTGCGGGTGGAACATACAGGTTTTGCATCCAAAGAAAGGGATAAGGGGTTGGCACAGTTAGGGATCTTGGGTGTGACTTTTTCCCGGGGGACCGGGGAAAATGGATGGTTTTTGGCTTGCCCTTTTTACCAAAGGGGTTTCGGGGGTAAAGGGGTTATTTCCCATCACCTGTTTTAGCCCGGGAAAAAGGGGATTTCTATGTTTAGCCAAAATAGGGGGACCCCCTTTTAAAAAAAATGATGGTTTGGGGCCCCTGGGGAAATAGTATGGGGGCTCTCCGAGTCGGGGCAGCTGGGGACTCACAAGGCGAGACAAGCCCGTTTGAGCCCCCGGGGAAAACTACTAAAGTGCCCAAAATTAGTGGCAGAAAAGCTTTTGAAATGGGTCGAATTTTTTGACCCCGCTAACAAAAAAGCTACAGCTAGGGGGGCCTACGGGAAAAACCCCGGGGAAAAAACTTTTTGCGTTTTAAAGCATGGGAGAAGTACCAAGGGGATCGTTGGCCCGGATAATTTTTATGCAAAAGTGGTGGCCTTTGCACGCGAGTTTATTCAAAAAAGGAAGCCTAACCCTTTTACGCCAAATGATGTGGGGCTTGGATGGGAAAACCATTACCCCCCTCCGAGAAAAAGTTTTTGAAGGGGAACACTGGCGGAATATCAAAGTTTTAAGGCTTTTGGGGGGGTATTTAAATGAGGCATCACCACCGGAATTTTACATTTCCCGGGGGCATCAGCTTGCTGGATATAGAACGGGAAAAAATTTCAGGACCACAGGTTTTGAAGGGCTTTACTTTAAAAAGGTTGGAAGGTTTTTACTTTTCCCAAAATACTCGAGAAGCAAGAAAAATATTGGGCCTTTTTGCCGGGGGGGCCGGGGGAGTAGCTGAAGCAGCAAAAAAGGGAAAAAAAACCCGGGGAAGGAAGCCATTTAGGGCCCCAAGTGAGACTGGAGGGGGGTTAATAGAATGCTTCCCACAGAAAAAACCCAAGGAAAGGTGTGGGTTTTCACCACTCCTGTTCTGGAAAAAGGGGGGGGTTTGGGGTGTTTACGTCATATTTTATAGTCAACTAAAAAAAAAATTCCCTGCGATTTGGAGCAGGCGCGTGGGAAAGGCAGACTTCGCTCAGAAGGGTTTTAAAACCCAAGCTTTGAGGGGTGTGCAAAAAAAGCCCGGGAAGATGTGGGAAAGGGATCAAGCCGGGGGGTATTCCGGGCCCCCCAAGATTTAAGATTTTTGTCCAAACCCCGTACCAAATGAGGCAGCCCCCAATGGTTGAAATGCTATTTACAAAGGAAATGTAAAAGAACCAAACCAGTGGCCCAAAAATGGGAAAAGCCCCCGTGGGGGTTTCCCTGTTCCCTGATACTTTCGGAAGAAAAACAAGGGAAAAACCCATGAAAGGGGTAGAAACCTTTTTCCCCTTTTTTTGTGTTGTGGATCCCCGAAAATAAATTTTGGGCTTGTGGTTAAAAGTGTTTGGAGGAACACGAAAACCCCCGGGGGAAAAAGGGGGGGGACCGGGTGTTCAAAATGCCCTTTGGGAAAAAAAAGCTTTGAAAAGAGTACACCTTTTTCCCCATTGAGGGGGCGGGGTGGTGAGAAGCAATGAAGGGTAATTGGTGAAAAAGACACCGGTGAGTTTGATTCCTTTAAAGTGGGTCTCTTTATGGCCGGTTTTAGCAGCAAATTTTTTTTGTATAAAAAATTTTTCTGCAAAAAAAATTTGTTTGGGGGCTGGGGAAAAGCTTTTGCTTTGGGAACGCAAAAGAACGGAAAAAGAGCCCAGGGCAAAAGGGCCCGGGCTTGGGAGCCGAAAGGGAAAAAACCACCCCTTTCCACTCTCTGATATCGAGGAAAAGAAAAACAAGAAAAAATTGTTTTTCCCGGAGGAAAGGGGGGAGGGAAAATAGAGAAGACGGGGTTGTAGGTGCAGTAGGAAAACCAAAAATGAGCCCCGGCGGGAAAATGGAAATTTGGGCCCGTCAGTAAAAAACAGTGGTGGAGATGTTTTGGAGCGTGTGGAGCGTTGTTTGATTACATGGCACCTATGAATTCTTTAAAAAAAGGGGCTCCCCCTTTAAAGGGGCGGAGCGGACAAAGCCGGGGGCAAGCCAAGGCACTGATTTTCGGTGCGAATTTGAGTATTGGGGGTGAAGAACGCGGGTGGGTTTTGTTCTTTGACGTGAGAAAACTTTGCCTCGTAGAGCTTTGGGGCTCAGTATGGGGCTTTGCTTATGCTTTCAGAGAAAGCCCCCCGCTAAAGCTTGTGGACAAAGCTCGCATAAAACCTGAAGAGTGCAGGTGGGACTACCGAACGTAGTGATTTAGGGCACCTTCTTTTTAATGAGCGGCGCGATCCTGGAACGCATACAAAGTTGCCCGCACGGGTCACGCCCAAGGGCTGTTTGGGGGAAAGGGAAAAATGTTTTCCGATGGGGATTGCTCCCCCAGTTTAAAAGGGACAAATTTAACGGGGGCGAACGTACGTTTTCCACATTGGGATGGCCCGTTTGAACCCTCCCGTGGGGAAATGGTTAAGGGTTTTTCCCAAAGGACCCAAATTTGCTGGAGCCCTAGGTTTGCTGATGCATAATACCAGACCCTTTCTTTCCCAAAGTCCTGTTTAACAGGTGTGGATTTGAAAAGGGGAAGCCTTTTCTTTTTTTTGCAAAGAGCAGAAACAGGACGGATGGGCGGGGAACCTGGAAAAAGTGTTTCAAAATGCTTAACAACAGGGGTAACCTTAAAGTTGACAACCACAAGAAGTGATTTAAAAAAGAATGGATGAGGAAAAAACAAAGGCAAAGAGCGAGAAACTATCTAGGAAGCCAACTAAAACCCGAATTGAAACGGCATGGGTGCCCCCAGTGAAGGGGTGCTCCGCTTTTAAAAGGGAAAAAAAAAAACAAACCCCGTTTTGCAACAGCCCTTAGAGCAGAAGGAAGCTACTGAAGAAAAATGGACTTGGGGAAAAAGTGAGTGGGAAAACACTCCCGCAGGGCAGGGGAGGGAGAGTTTTCTGTTAAAGAAGAATGTCAGCAGAAAATGTGAGGGTTTGTTTTTAGCATGAAAAAAAAAAAGGGAAAAAGAAAGGCTTTAGGTTATGAGGGAAAAAGGCAAGCCTTTCCAAAACACAAGCTACTTTAAAGCCTCCCACTAGGAACCCTCATCAAAAACACCTTGGCCAAATTTTAACTTTTTTTTTTTTTCCTTGGCCCCCCGGGCTTTAACTCCCTTGCCAAATCCTATTTGGGGGGCCCCCAAAATTCCCGAAGTGGTTGAGTCGTATCTAGCTATAGGTTTTTCTGTTTTGCCCAAAAAGGGCCCGCAAAGGCCGCTTTTAGTAAGCTTGTCCACATTTCCAATAGGCCAGCCAGCTTGGGATACTCATACAATTTTTATTTTAAAACTGCAAGCTGGGCAGTTGTCCGTTCTCCTCTGTTAGCACTAACCTTTTAAAATTTCCCCCAAATTCCCGGGTAATCCAGCCGTACTCAAAAAACGTTCTTCGGGCTCCCAAACCGTGATGCCCCTTTAATTTATTCCCGGGGTGTAGGGTATTGCAAAATTTTTTATGGCCCCCCTTTTGTTAGCCACCCAAAAAAACGTTGGGGCCGACATGCCGCGGGGGAGTAATGTACCCCCCTGCCCCAAAATCCCGTTTTTGGTTTTGGGTGATGTTTAGCCGGCCCTTTTTAGAGGGACCAAACCCACCCCCATTTCCCTTTTAAACTTTGTACCTTCAAAGGGCCCGAACTGCATTTGACATTTCATTTTTACTAATTACACCAATCACAGGGGCATGATGGTACGCAACCACCCTTATCAAGGCGGTCTTCCATAGCCATCTTTTCATTCTTTGACAATTTTCCATTTGTCGCCAGGCGCGTGATTTTTCTCAACAGCAAAGCATCTTTCCCTGCCTTTGCACTGCATCCGTTGCTACAGCATTTAATCCTTCGGTGTCTATCCCTTTCACCGCCATCTTGGTTTGTAGCTCTCTAAGAGCTACATGAGCTTTTTCGAGCTCTTGGGCTTTTTGCCAGTACTCGTGTACGGCTTTACTTTCACCCTTCATGCCAGGAAATTGGTCACATTAATACGTGCCCTGGCTATATCGTTCTATCTGTCAGCAGGGGACTCCACTAGCTTCAACTTTTGTTCATGCTCTTCAAGCAGATCGAACATATCGCCACTAGTATAGTCCCTGCCCCAAATTATCTTCGACACTTGCACCGCCCCGTAGGCAGCTGCAACGCTCACCGCAATTCCTCCGGCGGCGATTCCAGCCCACTCTCTGAGGCTACCTGACCAGTTGGTCCTTTCCCAAGGGACCGGGGTTTCTTGTCGAACCCCCCCTTATCTACAGCGCTGGATAGGGGAGAAGCGCTATATTTCTTCACAGACTTTATCTGACTGGCCTGCGCTCCCCTGCCCTGTCCATGTACTTTCATGTTTCCTTTTTCCATCACCTTCAGGCTCCTCTTTTCTGATGGGAGCCTCTCCAGCCAGACCCTTGGCCAGATTTTTGACTTGATCAAACATAGTGTAGACGTTTTCTGTGCAACTCTCGGCTGCACAGTACTCTTTTACACTGGGGAATGAAACAATAAAAAAAAAAAATATTGGTTATTTTCAAACCTCAACTTGGAGCAGGTTTTCCTGCACCTGCCAAGTTCAACTTTATTTCCTGTCAACTTCTGCTGCTTTCCGAGTTGTCCTCTCTTTTTATTACTTCTAGCATATATTTTTGCCAAGCCCGCCACATATCTAAGCCCACTTAGTTGCCACTCCCTATACAGAAGACAGTAAGAGTATAAAATAAAAACGACGGGTGAGCCAATTTAGTTCGGGAGGTGTCTTGTTACTCCTCTATTGAAAAGATTTAAGTCATAGGAAAGTGGAAAAATAGAAACAGGAAGAGTTCCAGAGTTTACCAGTGAAAGGGATGAAAGAGTAAAGATACTGATTAACTCTTGCATTAGGAAGATGGACAGAATAGGGATGAGAATGAGTAGAAAGTCTTGTGCAGCGAGGCCGCGGGAGGGGGGGAGGCATGCAGTTAGCAAGTTCAGAAGAGCAGTGAGCATGAAAATAACGGTAGAAGAGAGCAAGAGAAGCAACATTGCGGCGGTGATTTAAAGATTGAAGACAGTCAGTCAGAGGAGAGTTGATGAGACGAAAAGCTTTTGACTCAACCCTGTTTAGGAGAGCTGTATGAGTGGATCCTCCCCAAACATGTGAGACATACTCCATACATGGGCGGATAAGGCCCCTGTAGAGAGCAAGCAATTGGGAGGGAGAAAAAAAAGGACGCAGACGCCACAAGACACCTAACTTCTTAGAAGCTGTTTTAGCAAGAGATGAGATGTGAGATTTCCAGTTCAGATCTTTAGTAAAGGATAGTCCTAGAATGTTCATTGTAGAAGAAGAAGACAGTTGAGACAGTTGAGTGTCATTGAAGAAGAGGGGATAGTTATCTGGTAGGTTTTGTCGAGTAGATAGGTGAAGAAATTGGGTTTTTGAGGCATTGAACAAAACAAGGTTTGCTTTGCCCGCTTATGGTAATTTTTCCCTACCAAATATATGTTAATCAGTATAAATATACACTGTTATCTTTGTAAATGTTTGTTCTATTATATTACATAAGAAAATAAGGAAGTTACAAGAGGCCTTGAGGCCTACACGTGGTAGTTCGTTACCTAACACTACCTACATCCACCTTTCATCCCCATCCATAACCTATCAAGCCCCTCTTTTAAAGCTCCCTAATGATTCCGCACTAACTACCTGTCTACTGAGTATTCCAATCATTCACCACCCTATTTGTGAACCAGTTTTTCTCTTTTTCTAAATCTACGCTTTTCCAGCTTGAATCCGTGACTTCTTGTTCTACCCTGGTTAAAAGCCGTAAGAACTTTTCCTACCTCTCCTTTATTAAATCCCTTTATCCACTTATAAACTTCTATCAGATCGCCCCTTACTCTGCGTCTCTCGAGTGAGTAACTTTAAAATGAAGTGGCACAAGTCGTAGGACTGACTGGTAAGGTTCTATGTGCTTGGCCAGATCAATAGCATTTCCATACACTGGTAAACTATCTAAAAGTTGCACCCACTAATGCTAAGAGATTAGTCTTAAAGGAAGATAATCTACCTTAATTAAATAAAGCTAACATACCTCCACCAAATTCACCAATTTATCTAACCAGGTAGGTACGTTACATTACCGAAGTTTTATTTGATTGCATAACAAATCTCGGTAATATGCTGAAGTAGTTTTCCAAAAATCCTTTTATGTATTGTTTAGGATAACCAACCAAACTACTTTTCCAAAGGTTTCTTTTATCATTTTGAGTTACGTATTTCATATATTATGTCACAAAAGAACTCTTATTATGCTAGAACTGAGATGGAGCTTGGCTTAACAGGTCCTGGAATCCTTTTGAGTAAAACTACTACTATGAAATTACGTGTTAATTTATTTCAGTAACCTGTAACATGGAAAGACCTTACTAACAGGAGTGCGCTGCTTTAAATAGTAGGTTTTACCAAAATTATAGAAAACGTGGTGAGTTCATTGCCTCTGTTCTTTTTCACAGTTGAGGAGTGCAAGGCGAGGTGGACAAGCCTCCGTGACCGCTACGTGCGATTCCGAAAAAACTCCAACATACCACCTCCTAGCGGGTCAGGAGCTGGCGATGTGCCTACCTCTAAATGGTACCTCTACCCACTGATGCACTCTATGCTGCGTAACACAATACAGCATCGCAGGCAAGTATTTCAATGTTCTACAATCTAAGGAAATTTAATTGTTTTGGACACGTTAAAATTTGTGTGTTTTTAAAATGTATTTACAAAATTATTTAAATACCATTGATGTATTTAGTATTTTTTATTTAAATAAATTTCTCCCATGTATTTAGTATTTAAATACATTCAATGTATTTAGTGCCCAGCTCTGATTATACCCCAGTAATCCTCTACCCTACTCAATGGCATCTCGCTCTGAAAAATTTATTCATGTCGAGTTGGACATCTAGTGAACATTGTGAAACATGTAGGGCAGAGTCATCATCATACAAATGGATAGGGCATTGAGTTATACTTAGATAAATAATGAATAAGGTAGAGAGAGTGGGTGATAGGACAGAACCCTGAGGAACACCACTATTGATAGGCTTTGGAGAAGAACAATGACCGTCTACTACAGTTATAACATTAAAGCAGAGCTGGGCAGTATTTAAATACATTGGTGTATTTAGAAATGTATTTATAAATACATTGGTTGTCATGTATTTAAATACTTTTATGAGTATTTAAATACATATTATATAAAAATGTCAAAGTTTATTTGGCCATAAACCCGCCCAACTATCTGGCAATCCTGATGTTACAGTGAACCAGTGTTTCCGCTTTCAAGGAAATTTCCTTATTTTTAGGAAATTTAGGCCTGAGAAGTAAATTTCTAAGGAAACCCAAAATCTAAGGAAATCCTAAAGAAATCAATTTTTTTCGGACATGTTAAAATGTGTGTATATTTAAATTGTATTTACAAATTTATTTAAATACAATGATGTATTTAGTATTTAAATTCATTCGTAAAAAGTATTTAGTATTTAGTATTTAAATACATTCAATGTATTTATTGCCCAGCTCTGCATTACAAATTTTCTTATTTTTTATTCGATCAGCGGTGGGGACAGCCTTGCCTCCACCTCACCAGGAAACAAGACCCTGGAGAGCTGCGTGGAGGACACTTCATCGCCTCGCGTTGAAATGTATCGCCTCGCGCTTCTTCCGGCTTCTTACGGCTTGCCCAGCTGGGCCAATCCGTAAGAAGCCGTCTTCTTAAAAGTGCCTCGCGTTAACAGAAAACGCAAGCTGCAAGAAGCCAGCTTCTTACGGCTTCTTACGATGTCGGCTGTTGTATTTCGTGCAGTGTTTTCAACTTGTCTGTAGACAAAATGTTGCCAGTGTGGACGCACCATAACGTTTTTTTTAGGGAACAAAGGTGCTTCGCGGCTTCAGTCTCGCAGATTCCGTGTCAGAGACTAGACGTACGTGTGTGAGCTCTCTCTGGTAAGAGAATTTTCTCGAGTTTAAGATAGATTTATTAATTAAAATGTGATTTTCACAAATAATTCTGTAACAAAATCTTTGTTGCCTAATATAATGCCTGGGCCATGGCCTTCAGAATTTCACCAATTTTGTGTTCACCGGATTTGCATGAAGATTTGTTCATCGTGACTTTTTCTGATGGTGATCACGAATCAGGTCTTCGTTTTCCTGTATTAGGTACCAAAAGCAACTGTTGAGCCTTTGTAAGCTTATTTATCCCCGTAAAGATATATTGTACGCCCTTTTAAAACCAAACTATGCTTCTGTGAGAATATTATATAGAACATGAATTATTGTTCTTCTGAAAATGTACAATTGTTGTTGAGATAATTTATACGTCTGTATGATAATACAACTCTACCAATGTTTAGGCTGTTTATACGTAATGGTCAAATACTACCTCTATTGCGTTTCCCTATTTTTTACTATGTAACTATTAACCCTAGACCAAATATGCCGTGACTACTTCTTGTTAAGCTCAACGAGATCTACCCTAAGCAACTCTCCGTTTCTTTTTTGCTTATACCAATCTTGAGATATAACATTTTTTTATATTTTGCGCAACTTTGTGATGTTCACTTTCCGGCAGCTTATTGACGCGCCATACATCTATCTTTTATCCGGCAAACATTTATTTTATGTCTTGGTGGAGAGCATCTATGCACGAATCGTATGCTACTATTAAAAATGCAAATTTATTACTAGCAAGTGTTTGACGCATGTATGACTCCGTCCCCTTTCTGGAATATTTTTTTCGGAAAATATGCCCTAAAAACACGCTTAATGCGCTCATTTCTCAATGCAATCTTAAATTGCTTACACCACAGGGAAGCCTGTTGAAATCTGGATTTTTTTTACATTTATAACGTTTTAAGAAAAAAATCCGGTTCCTGAGATAATTGGGAAACATTGCTTTTTCCATTTTCCGCAGCCTAATACAGATACATTCCACGGCTTAAGGGGAGAGTCCCCCGTGAAAATATGAAAATATTTTTTTAACATACGAATTTGAGTTATATGGTCTATGGCAACACCCTATCCTTTGGCTTTCGAATGGTGGAATTCTTTTCAGCCGGACATAAATAAAAATGCCCTTAGCGAGGGGCATTTAAACTTTCAAAACTTGTAAAAAAAAAAAAAATAATAATTGAATTTTTTTGGATGATGTTCCCATGTATCAAAACTAAGCCTTAAAAAAAAAAAAACTACAGCAATCTTCTGGGTGAAGTTTGTTACCCAGGTAACAATTCTGGAAAACAATTTTGGATATGAAAAGTGCAACCTGTTCACAATTTTTTTGGAACAAATGTATACATCCAAAAAGGGCTAGAAAAGAGAGAAAAGAGAAGAATTACACCGAAGAAGACAATAAACAATAAGAGGAAGACAGACAAAGGAATGCCAACCGAAAGCTATGCACCTGGTGAATGTTGATGGAACCTTGCAACAATGAGGGGCGTGGCGCCCTGACACCCTCGCCTTTGAGCGATTAATTAAAACCTTTATAAGGGGGGACAAGGTGCAGATCCTTTTATGCATGCATTGATATGTGATTACTGATTCCATAAAATGCATATGCAAGTAGCATTGACAGTATAATACCTTCACTGGAGCGCAGAAATTTTAGCAAAACTTCAAACGCGTTTTTCTCAAAACTAGTATAAAATTAACATAAAATTCATCTGTGCTTTTATTTCTGGCACGATTTTCACGAAACTTTAGGACACACAAAATCAAATATCGTAGAAAAATCTGTCTTC
The DNA here is from genome assembly GCA_016584305.1 of Chionoecetes opilio. Classification (NCBI taxonomy): domain Eukaryota; kingdom Metazoa; phylum Arthropoda; class Malacostraca; order Decapoda; family Majidae; genus Chionoecetes; species Chionoecetes opilio. Next base: position 87,873 of record JACEEZ010004103.1, on the reverse strand, counting down.
GTGTCTTAGTTTTGATATATGGGTATGCGTTAAGAATGATGGTCGCACTCAAAGTCGTTGGAAATGCATCATATTGCAGTTATCCCGCCTTTATCCCTGCTTTAGGTTAGGCTCCTCGACCAACGCCCAGGTTAGGTTAGTAAACTAGCGAGGGGGATCTGAGCGCCCGCTCCCCCCAGTTATGTCTGGTTAAATAACCAATGTCCATGTATTGTATTAAACTGCAGTTTTACCGATGAGATTTTTCGAGGAATAGGTAAGTAATTCCCGTAGACTTTATCGGTTATATATTTTTATATATTTCCGGGCTTATGTTATTCCGTAGAGTGTTTACCGGATACATCTTACGTTATCCACATAATATACTATCAGTACAAAACTAGTTGCCATTTTCCCCGCCAAAACCCTGCGTTACCGATGGGTCCCCAGGTTTGTTATGAAGGGGGAGATAACTGCAAAATAAGGCATTTCCGACGTTTTTAATGTGACCATCAGTCTTAACACATCATAATACATGGGAAAAGAGTAATTTTGACCTCATACTCAATTACTGGTTGAAAGTACAAATTTACCCAATTTTTCACGTGCGCGAATGTTCCTATTTGCGGCGATAGTTCCAATTATTGATCTTGATATTACAGGACCCAATATTTACATGTAATCATCTTTTACCCGTGTTTCTGCATTTAGAGATTAAATACCATCAATAGCTTGCAATGCTTAGTAAGGTTAGGTTAGGTTAGGTTAGGTGACAAATGTCAAGGTTAGGTTAGTGAATGAATGAATAGTTATCCCTATTTTTATGAGACATAACACTTGACTACTTCTCGCCAATCAGGCGGCAGGTGGTAACGATGGGCGGCAGGATCGCAAACCAATCAGCTTTATCCGTAACAGGCAATGGATCTCCTGGATCCCCATAGAGCCGATTGGCCTGTGACCCAAATTCCTCTGAAGATGCCCACGGGCCAAAACTAATATGGAATAAAGTACTTTTTTCTTAGGCCATGTTTCCCTTTATCCTCCGCTATGATTCCACTGCGACACAATTGCCTCCCCAACTTCATTCACTTATTTCTGTGTGCAGTCCTTCCCTAAGATGAGTCACTTCCTCCTCAGGGAACGGGGAATGGTAACTTTATAAAGTGAACACTGTTCCAGCGTCGAGGAGAAGCCCGGAACAGCCTAGCCAACTAAATGAGTAAGTTGGCACCTCTCGACGTGATCGCGGCAGGTAGCGCGGGGCAAATTTGCATGACTGAGATCTTTACCACAGAAGCAGCACGGAAAATCCCCAGGGAGAAAATGACTACATGGCAACACGCGATCATGTCGAGAGTCGCCGACGTGGGACTGGCCACTATCGTGGCATCTGGCAACTCTGCATTACACGTGACGTCCCATGAGCAGTCTTCCCTCACCACCAACGGTCACGCCAGCGGCCAGTCTCTGTAAGAGTTCATACTGAGAAGAGGTATGCATCAAACTTTCTTAGTCTGAAATGTACTTTAATCAATAGGGAATGTGGATAATATAAAGTGCATTTCTTGCTGCTACTTCTCTCTCTCTCTTTATCTCTCTCTCTCTCTCTCTCTCTCTCTCTCTCTCTCTCTCTCTCTCTCTCTCTCTCTCTCTCTCTCTCTCTCTCTCTCTCTCCTCTCTCTCTCTCTCTCTCTCCTCTCTCTCTCTCTCTCTCTCTCTCCTCTCTCTCTCTCTCTCTCTCTCTCTCTCTCTCTCTCTCTCTCTCTCTTTTCATTCACCCACTTCACCCAGCCTCCAAGCTCACAACCACATTCACGCTCACTAGTTACTCGTATTGGTAGGTCCTGTCCCGCCCGCCCGCCCAAATCAGACAATGGCTTACTGAACCTTACTCAAACACATGCGCGCACACTCAAACACGCCCATTCAAACACACGCACGCCCACGCTCAACGCAGGGGCGTAACACTATGTTTGTCACAAAATACTGTGCGGACGTCTGTATCGTAATTTTAATTAATGTATGCATTTTTTTTACTATGTAAAAGTCTTGCATGTATTCGTGTCTAACATGTGGATCATTATTTCGCACTTTGTGCTTATTCTTTCTTTTTCTTTTTAGCCAATCATCATGTCTGCAATGGGGAGTTTTCAAAGCTAAGCCGCCAGATGTCCCTCGCGCATCTCACATCCTCAGCACTTTCAGGCTGAATGATCTATCATTTACCGTAAATTCCCTGTACTTCTTTGGGACATATCAGAATTACCCTTCAATACAACAACTGAAACAGTTCCTAATAAAAAATGTAGTTTATCATTTTATTTGTCTGCACTTGGTGAAAATATTGGCAAAACAATTGAATATTTGAAAACTCAATCTTTAAAAATCGTCTTTTCATAAAAAAACGCAAGTTCAAGCAGAATATTTCAGGAAATATTTACTTGTATGTAAGCATTCACTGAGTACCTGTTTTGGGTGTGTCTGTCTGTCTTGCGACGAACATTTAACCAAAACAGAGTGTGGCGTTCAGCATCTCCACAGAAACCATCCCGCCGGCAGGATCTGTTATCATCCACTTTCTTGTAGACACCACACGGGTAGGAACTCAGCACAGCGCCCCCGCTCCTTACCTCACAGCTCATATCTCTGATACTCCTAACTCCTCAATACCAGAAACTGTCATCCTAACTATTATCACCCGCTTATCTCATCACACTCTCTATCCTCTGCTGGAATATTCGTGGCATCCGCTCCCACATACCGTTTCCCACATAAAGGAGACTTTCGTCTTTCGAGACGGAAATAGTAAACAAACGCTCTCAACTGTCTTCCATCCCGGACTGTTCGTTGAGGTGCCAAGCACTTAAATTACTTCTTGGTTAAATGTTCGTCGCAAGAGAGACATATACACCAAAACAGGTACTCAGTGAATGCTTACATACAAGTAGATATTTCCTGAAGCCTCATTCTGCTTGAACTTGTGTTTTTTTATGAAAAGACGATTTTTAAAGATTGAGTTTTCAAGTATTCAATTGTTTTGCCAATATTTTCACCAAGTGCAGACAAATAAAATGATAAACTACATTTTTTATTAAGAACTGTTTCAGTTGTTGTATTGAAGGGTAATTCTGATGTCCCAAAGAAGTACAGAGAATTTACGGTAAATGATAGATCATTCAGCCTGAAAGTGCTGAGGATGTGAGAGCCTGAGAGACAGGCTTGAGCGTGAGCTTATTAGAAAACTCCCCATTGTTAAGAAGAGGAAAGTGGACCTCGAGTGTCGGGCCTTCAACCCTGAGTGGGAGAAGTACTTTTTCACTGAACGCTTTGGACAGGCCCAGTGCCTCATTTGCTTGAAGACTGTGGACATTATACTCAAAGAGTATAATGTGCGCCGCCACTAGGAGACACAGCACCAAGCATCGAGCTTTGCATCGATGTCTGCTGCCGAGAGGAAGGAGGCTATTGTCAAACTGTCAGGCAACCTGCAGAAAAGCACTTCACTCTTCCGTAAGCAGACTACTGAGGCTGACAAAGTGACCCGCGCCAGCTATGAGGCTTCCCGCCTCCTTGCTCGCCGGATGAAGCCATTCACAGACGGGGACTTTATCAAGGAGTGCATCATGGTTGTGATAGATTCCCTTTGTCCTGAAAAGCGTTCTGCCTTTGAAAGTGTGAGCCTTTCACCCCGCACTGTTTGTCGTCGCATTGAGGAGATGTCAGACAGCGTGAACGACTCGCTTAAAGTAATCGTCCAGTCCCATTTTTTCTTTGCATAATTATGTTGAATGATCATTCAAAATACCTAATCCACAAAAAAATATTCATTTCCACGTCTTATTTCCCTAAAAACATGACTTTTGTAAAAAGCGCAGGAAAAACAACAGCCCCATTCCAGCCGTGGCGGGAAACTTGCTGGCGACGTCACATGAGTGAGCCTCTCAGCCCTGCCTGATACAGATACACGGAGACTCAGAAAAAAATATAGTACATGAAGAATTTTTGGTGTTTCTGATATATTATTTTTGCGATGTGGCATATACTTGCATCCTTCATGGATACAGCAAGAAAGCTGTGCCTTTGCTGAGAGCTTAGCACCCATTTCTGACCCATTTGGCCATGATATGTCTGTGCAGCCCTTGGCAGTGGCGGGTGAGAGGAGCGCGGCTAGACAATGTGCTTCACACCGCGCTCCTCTCACATAAGAACATAAGAACATAAGAAAATAAGGAAGCTACAAGAGGCCGCGAGGCCTACACGTGGTAGTTCCTGTCACCTAACACTACCTACATCCACCTTTCATCCCCATCCATGAACCTATCCAGCTCCCCTTTAAAGCTCCCTAATGACTCCGCACTAACTACCTGTCTACTGAGACCATTCCACTCATTCACCACCCTATTTGTGAACCAGTTTTTCCCTATTTCCTTTCTAAATCTACGCTTTTCCAGCTTGAATCCGTTACTTCTTGTTCTACCCTGGTTAAAGCCGTAAGAACTTTCCTACCTCTCCTTTATTAAATCCCTTTATCCACTTAAAAACTTCTATCAGATCGCCCCTTACTCTGCGTCTCTCGAGTGAGTGTAATTTTAATAACTTCAATCTCCTCTCATAACTAAAGTTACGCATCCCTTGTATCATTTTGGTCATCCTTCTCTGCACTTTTTCTAACAACACTATATCCATCCTGTAATATGGAGACCAAAACTGAACTGCATAGTCTAGGTGAGGCCTGACTAGAGCCAGATAAAGCTTTAGAATAACTTCCGCACTTCTACTTTTAACACTTCTGGTGATGAATCCTAATACTCTATTAGCTCTATTTCTGGCCTCAATACATTGTTTCCTAGGTCGGAGGTCTGGGCTCACCCTCAATCCAAGATCTTTTTCACCTTCTGATCTTTTCAGCGATACATTGCTTATGGTGTATCTATTACCAGGGTTTTTTCTACCAACATTCATAACGCTACATTTATCAATATTAAATTCCATCTGCCATCTGACTGCCCACTCGTTAAGTTTATCTAAGTCTCCCTGCAATATGTTTACGTCAGACTGTGATCCAATAATCCTACCTAACTTAGTATCATCAGCAAACTTGCTGATATCACTGCTAATCCCACTATCCAAGTCGTTGATGTAAATCAAAAATAGTAATGGGCCCAAAACAGACCCTTGTGGAACTCCACTTGTCACCAGTCCCCATTCAGATTTGGAACCATTAATTGTAACCCTTTGTTGCCTATTACGTAGCCAAGCTCTGATCCAATGAAGAACCTTCCCATCAGCGACAGCTCACCCGCCACTGCCGGCGCTGCACAGACATTATCATGGTCAAGTAGGTCGGAAATGGGTGCTAAGCTCTCTGCAAAGGCACAGCTTTCTTGCTGTACCCAATGAAGGATGCAAGTATATGCCATATCGCAAAAAAAAAATATCAGAAACACCCAAAATTCCCAAGTACTACATTTTTCTCCGAGTCTCCGTGCATCTGTATCAGGCAGGGCTGGGAGGCTTACTCATGTGACGCCGCCGAGCCATGGTGCGTCGTCTGCTGGTCGCCAGTTGTGTTTTGAGAGTTCGGGGAATTTACAGATTTTGAATGCGGATCATTTAAAAACGGGTGACTGGATGCAAAAAGTGACAACATATTGTTGATATACTCGATCATGGCTATATTTTTACTGCATTAAATCAGGAATGATGAAATGGTCTGGATGATTACTTTAAGACCTGTTGCTCAAATTTTGATACCTTCTCTCTCGCTCTTGATGAGAGCACAGACATGAAGGACACAGCCCAGCTGGCGATTTTCATTCGTGGAGTCACTGCTGCCCTTCAGGTTTATGAGGAGTTTCTCCAGCTTGTTCCATTGCACGGCACCACCACTGGGCAAGACATCTTCGACGCCGTGCTTCAGTGTGTGAAGCAACACTCCCTCGACCTGTCCCGTCTCGTGTGCGTGACGACCGACGGTACCCCAGCAATGACTGGAAAGAAGAAGGGTGCCGCCTCACTGCTAGTGCGTCACTGTGAGGGCGCCGGACACACCCAGCCCATCCACAAGGTGCACTGCATCATCCACCAAGAGTCCCTGTGCTCCAAGTCTGCCAACCTTACTGATGTCATGTCTGTAGTCGTGAAGGTTGTCAACTCCATCTTCTTCCGCAGCCTTAACCACCGCCAGTTCCAGGCACTAACGGACGAAGTCAACGCACACTATGGTGACCTGCTTTACTTATGTGAGGATCGCCACCTTCCTCCGTCAAAAGAACCTCTCCGGTGCTGATCATTTTTCCAACCCGCAATGGCTTGCTCGTCTGGCCCTGCTCACAGATATCATTACGCACCTAAATGACCTCAATGTGAAGCTGCAAGGCAAAAACATGTGTTTTTCGCACATCACCGCCTTCGAGGTAAAGCTGCGCTTGTGGGAGGCTCAACTGGCTGCTGGTCAGTTTATGCATTTTCCTCGTATTGCGGCTTGTGCACCTGATGCCGTGGACCTGAACTCTTGTGTTGGTGTTGTCAACTCTTTGCGGGAGGAATTTGCCTCCCGTTTCACAGGTGTCAGGCCACTGGCTCCGGGCTTCAAGCTGTTCACCTCCCCCTTTGACTTCCCTGTGGACGAAGCCCCTGCCCCCCTGCAGATTGAGTTGGTGGAGCTTCAGTGTAATGACGAACTGAAGGCAAAGTACCGAAGAGAATCGGCCACCTCCCATGAGAAGTCGAGGGCGACCTGTGGACTGCAGAGTGATAGGTCAATAGCAGTCAATGTTCCCGTCTGCGAATGGAAATGTGTTGGTTCTCCCGTGTTTAATATATTTAAGTTGTTGCCATCTATAAGAGTTACGAGAGAATCACCGCGACGATTTCTGGTGGAATCTCCCCACAGAAAATGCCGCCCATTCATGTCTCCAAGGAGAAAAAATTGACGGGGAAGCTGGCGGATAAGATCCTCAAGATCTTGGAGAGGTATGTCGTCATTTGGAGGTAGATATATTGAGCAGACAGTGTAGGTCTTGTGCAGATGGATACGACCTGCTACAGCCTGCAAGGGTGATTGCAGCGGGATGACAGTTAAGGGCTATATTCAAGAATGCTCGTCAAATCCCGGCCGGTGGAGATTTTCCACCGTCGTACCTCCACTGGTAACATCTACAAGAACTGCCCCGACTGGTGGATATTTGACAGGCGTACCAACACAAGCGAGCCCAAAGCGGCATCAGTATTTTGACTGTTTTATACATATCTAATACATTTTACTAGTGAAATTGATCATTTCTGACATTAAAATAATAGCTAAGTTAGTGTCGCACTTGTCTAGGCGTGGTGCAGAAAAATTGCCGAGTGATCTGCGAGTACATGACGGCCCCCCGCCTGCTAACAAAGGGCCCCCTCTGGGGATGAATCCTAATACGCTATTAGCTCTATTTCTGGCCTCCATACAGTGTTTCTAGTCGGAGTCTGGCTCACCCTCAATCCAAGATCTTTTTCACATTCTGATCTTTCAGCGATTACATGCTATGGTGTATCTATTACCAGGGTTTTTCTACCAACATTCATAACGTACCATTTACAATATTAAATACCATCTGCCATCTGATGCCCACTCGTTAAGTTTATCTAATGTTCCCTGCAATATGTTTACGTCAGACTGTGATCCAAATAATCATACCAACTTAGTATCATCAGCAAACTTGCTGATATCACTGCTAACCCACTATCCAATCGTTGATGTAAACAAAAATAGTAATGGCCAAAACCAGACCCTTGTGGAAACTCCACTTGTCACCAGTCCCCATTCAGATTTGGAACCATTAATTGTAACCTTGTGATATTACGTAGCCAAGCTCGGATCCAATGAAGACATGCCCATCAGCGACAGCCACGCCATGCCGGCGCTGCACAGACATTATCATGTCAAGTAGGTCGGAAATGGGTGTGCTAAGATCTCTGCAAAGGCACAGCTTTCTTGCTGTACCAATGAAGGATGCAAGTATATGCCATATCCGCCCCCCACAAAAAAATATCAGAAACACCAAAATTCCCAACAGTACTACATTTTCTCCGAGTCTCGTGCATCTGTATCAGGGCAGGGCTGGGAGGTTAACCATGTGACGCCGCGAGCCATGGTTGCGTATCGTACTGTGGGCGACAGTTGTGTTTGAGCGTTCGGGGAATTTACAAGATTGGGAATGCGGATCATTAAAAACGGTGACTGGATGCAAAAAGTGACACAACATATTGTGATATTACTCGATCATGGCTATATTTTACTGCATTAAATCAGGAATGATGACTGGTTGGATGATTACTTAAGACCTGTTGTCAAATTTTAGTACCTTCTCTCTCGCTCTTGATGAGAGCACAGACATGAAGGACACAGCCCAGCTGGCGATTTCATTCGTGGGAGTCACTGCTTTTTGGCCCCTTCAGTTATGAGGAGTTTCCAAGCTGTTCCAATTGCACGGCACCACCACTGGGCAAGGACATCTTCGAGACGCCGGGATTCAGTGTGTGAAGCAACACTCCCTCGACCGTACCGTCTCGTGTGCGTGACGACCGACGAGTACCCCAGCAAGGACTGGGAAAGAAGTAAGGGTGCCGCCTCACTGCTAGTCGCGGTCACTGTGGAGGGCGCCGGACACGGTGACACACCCAGCCATCCACAAGGGCACTGCTCATCCACCAAGAGTCCCGGTGCTCCAAGTCGCCAACCTTAATGATGTCATGTCTGTAGTCGTGAAGGTTGTCAACTCATCTTCTTTTCCGCAGCCTTAAACCACCGCCAGTCAAGTCACTAACGGAACGAAGTCAACGCCCACTATGGTGACCTGCTATACTTATGTTGAGGGATCGCCACCTTCCTCCGTCCAATAAGAAACCTCTACGGTGCTGACATTTTTCCAACCCGCATGGCTTGCTCGTCTGGCCCTGCTCACAGGAATCATTTCGCCCCAAATGACTCAATGCGAAGCTGCAAGGCAAAAAACATGTGTTTTCGCACATCACACAGCCATATATCGAGTAAAGCTGCGCTTGTGGGAGGCTCAAACGGCTGCTGGTCAGTCTTATGCATTTTCCTCGTATTGCGGCTCTGGCAAACACTGATGCCGTGGACCGAAATCTTGTGTGGGTTGTCAACTCTTTGCGGGAGAATTGCCTCCCGTTTCACAGGTGTCGTAGGCCACTGGTCGGGCGTCAAGCTGTTCCACCTCCCCCTTTGACTTCCCTTGTGGACGAAGCCCCTGCCCCCTGCAGATTGAGTTGGTGGAGCTCAGGTGTAATGACGAACTGAAGGCAACAGTACGAAGAGAATCGGGCACCTCCCATGAGAAGTGGAGGGGCGACATGTGGGACTGCAGAGGATAGGTGCAATTGCATTCAATGTTCCGTCTGCGAATGGAAATGTGTTGGGTCTCCCGTGTTTAATATATTAAGTTGTTGCCTGCTAGAGAGTTACGAGAGAATCACGCGACGATTTCTGGTGGAATTCCCCCAGGAAAATGCCGCCATTCAGGCTCCAAGGAGAAAAATTGACGGGGAAGCTGGCGGTATAAGATCGCAGATCTGGAGAGGTGATGTCGTCATTGGGAGGGTAGATAATGAAGCAGACAGTACGTAGGTATACCTTGTGCAGATGGATACGAACATGCTACAGCTGCAAGGGTGATGATGCAGCGGGATGACAGTTAAGGGTATATTTCAAAGAATGCTCGTCAAATCCCGGACGGTGGAACGAATTTTCCACGTTAGTACCTCCACTGCGTAACATCTACAAGAACGCCCCGACTGGTGGATATTTGACAGGCGTACCAACACAAGCTAGAGCTCCAAAGCCGGCATCAGTTATTTGACTGTTTTATACATATCTACTACATTTTACTAGTGAAATGATCATTTACTGACATTAAAATAAATAGCGAAGTTAGTGTTCGCAACTTGTCTGAGGCGTGGTGCAGAAAAAATTGCCTGAGTGATGGCTTGCGAGTACATTTGAACGGCCCCCGCCGCCACTGCTCCACACAATGACCACACCTACATTCTCCCGCCGGCCGCCGGTCCCACAAGTGTACACACCTATATAAGGCCTCCTGGGACCTGATTTTACCTTAATGATGACACGTGAGGGCATTCACAGTGTATGGCTGTCACTCTCTGTTGTGTTGAAAACTCTCATGAAGGGTCTGGAAGAAATTACGGATGGGAATAAGTGGAGAGCGGGTGAAGGGGGGGATGTGCCAAGTGTCGCCCAATCAGCTGACTCAAACCTCCACCCCTGAGCTCGACGCGTTCGCGTCGTATTTGATTCTTGTATACCCCCAAAAAAACCGATACAACGGGTGGAGAAAAAATTCTTGAATATGGCCCTAAGGGGATATCACGACGATGGTTAAAGGCACAACCACCACTAAAGCCACCACTGCTGGAGGTCGGTTGCTATCTTTGACAGGTATAACAACCTGTGGGCAGAGGACACCTTCCCTGCCCTATTATTGGTTTCTTGTAAACAGACATTTTCTGGGTTCAAAACTCGTTGATGGGAAGGACTAGGTTCCTCCATTTGCACGTATCCACGAAATTCCATTCGGAGATTGAAGATGTTATTTCGTGCGTGAAGATGATGTAGAAGCCTACGGTTGTAGACGCTGTGCCTTTGAAAGGCCCAGCATCTTTTCGTGTTGTAGAAGATTTGGTAAACTACTTTCTGTACATTCCAGATGTCGGTGGCGCTTGCGTACACCTTCCGGTGAAATCGGGTCTCATACGAGGGACCCGCGGCCAGTAGTAGAGACGTATGTCCCACCAAAGATGCAGGATTTACTGACAGAAGATTTACCACTTCTAGGTTTACTGTATAGCTCCCGACGAGGGTCTTGAAGATGTATCAGCAATGGCTATCAATACTGTGTGTCCATAAGTGGGAGCCAACTTCGCCATCTCCCCCCCCTGCCCCCGTGTGTTGTTGAGCTGTGTCGCAGCCGCTCAGGGGTGGAACAGGTGCAGTGGATATTAGGAGTCACGTCAGTACTCCCACACCTATCAGTAGGTGTATCTGTACGCAAGTCCATCCCCTCTGATCAGCAATGATATTTAGCGGATGGGCGCCACTGAGTCAAGGACTTCATTGAAACTGCGAGGTTTCGCTTATGAGATCTTTATTTAGGATGGCTTTTTGGGAGCCTCTTAGAGGAGGAGTCACTATTGTCATTTTTTCCCGTGGTGCGGCATGCACTGACACGAGAGGTGTTGGAGGACATTATGAGAGAGTCAGCAGAGTCCCACAGAATCACACGGCCGTAGCGAGGAACTTATCTTCATTGGGATGATGGGTTAGGTTAAGAGAATGATTGATGTGTGGAACTGCAGGAGGCTGATTAGGCGTCTTAAAGAAGCAGCAGCCATCGCGGATGCGTAGGTCCTGGCTCCTCCCCGCCGCTTGTTGTGGTGAAAGTGCTCTTTGGCGTCCCAAGACTGATTAAATTGGGAGTGGCCAAATAAAAGGAATTGGTCTTCTTTAATTTATAAGTCCCACACTTTCCGGTGAATCGGTGGGTGATCAACACGCAGTGGAAGCTAGTGGGAGTTGACGTACAGTCAGCTGTGCATGGGCACCCAACGCGAGCATCGACCAAGCGAGGAGGGGATTTTAGCAATTTTTGCCCGGCCCAAAGCGGTAGCAATATCGCACGCATAGGGCGGTCGATTAAAGGCTTTTTAACTTAGAGCGGGACCGATCCTGAGAATCGGGGAGACTGATCCGCTTAGGAAAGTTATAAATGATTCATGTTTTTGCTTTCCCTACCTTAGGACCGGCTGAAACTCTTTCGGCACAGTTTAGTATTTCTGCCTCCGAAAATCAAAGAGGTAGTAGTTGTATAGACTACGCTTTGCTGTATTGAATTTGATGAGGTTTGATGGTATCAAAAAATGCTGTCTTCGGTGATGGGCATGTGGAGAGCATCGAGCTGAGTTAGGTCCTTGGCTCGGGAATTAGAACCCCCCACCATACGTTCAGGTGGCCTACGGGCATGATTCCAATTTCTTTCTCCAAATACCCGCGCCGCAAGGAAAAAGTTGCCACCACTCTCTTATATACGCCACGTACCAAGTAGGGGTAGGGCTATGGGCGGACAGGTGGGGAAAAGTAGATTAGAGTAGATGTAGTAGTTTTCTCAAAAGTGTTGGGATGTAGTCATCAGGGCCGTATCCAACATTTACAGAGGCGAATGAGTTGGGCTCTTAATGTCTCGCTCCAAATTTTCCATCGTTGTGGCTTCCTCATAAGCAGGGAAGCATCATACTGCGCCAGCAAACATTAGGAGCACCTATTTGATGTACATGTCATCATAAATAAGACGGATGCGGCGAACCCACACCAAAGCCTGAAAATATCATGTAATGCTCTGTATGACAAGGCCTGGGAACGTTGGACAGAAGCAAGGTGTCCAAGGTAGAAGGCCCGAGGGGCCAGGCTCGGTCTCCCTCAATCCCTTTCTGCGTCCCTGATGCGGGGACTGCCAGGACCGGGGCGCTGAGGAGGAAGGGGCGGCTGCCCGTTCGTGCCACGTCGGGCATGGAAAGGCGCCATGAGTGGCAATGTGAGAGGATTCACTGGGAGAAGTCGTGACAAGCGGACGTCAGGAGGAGAGGCAGGCCGGGTAAATCTTTAGTTTTTTACATAAAAAAAATTACTTCACTTCCCCACGCCCCCACCCACCACGGACCCCAAACAAGGGGAAGCTGTCTGTTGGGGAAGGACCTCACCCAACAGCTCCAGGGTTAACGGGGAAGTTAAACGCTTCGGTTGCCTAGTGTGTGGTGGCAACCGCGGGAACCGATGCGGTGCCCACCAGGCAACCTCCGCTTGGCCTAGCCATGGCCACGCATGACCAGCCGATTGTCCAGGGGGCCCCACGGGACCTCCCGTCTTACCCCAACCCCCTACCAAAGAAGCGTGTTGCCCACCGAAGGGAACTACAACCCGCCCGCGGTGGACTCAACTTCCAGATAGAGGGGCGTGTGGGGAATATACAGATGCCACGCACGGCTAACACGTGGGAGCGGAGCGTGAAGTATAAAAGGAAAAGAAGCGTTTAGACGGAAGAGAAGGGTCTCACCGGGCCTAGAATCGCCCTAAGGAAAAGGAGAGAAAGGGGGATGAAGCATAAAGGCGACATCACCGGAAGGCTCCACCTCCCAGTGACGAAGGGGGAGCGCTTGGTCCACGAGGCCGACGGCCACCGAACCCAACAATGGCAGGCAGGCCGCTAGAGTAGGTGGCGCCGTCGACCACGCTTCAAGCCCCGCCACCACGACAAGGTGACTCCCCACAGCGGGGAGACGCACGTAAACACTTGTCTTTCTCCTCCCTATAAATAACAGGTATTGTTGTAGTGTTTGCCCATACTCCCCCCTCTCCCCCAAAACAAGTTTGGGCACCTTGGGGGATATGCGGGATATTTGGCTGGGGTACAAAATGTGCGTTGCAACCACATAGTTATTGAGATAGGTAGTGGCGTAAAAATTCCCTAGATCTAGAGAAAATTGACTGAATTTCTTCTGTCAAGAAAAGTGTGGACCTGCTGACGATCCTCACAAACAGAATGACCGGAGTATCGAGTCCCCGCCACCCTCCCCAACCCCTCCCATTAAGAAGTAAGATAAAAAAAAATTTGGTTACCGGGGGTGTTGAGGGGCCCCATTAGGTTAGGTTAGATTATCGGGTGATTATCGCTAAGTTAGGATAGGTTTTCGGGTGATTTTCGCTGTTAGATGATTATCGGGGTCAGGGGGGCAGAGCCCCCCCNATTATTCTCATTAAGTCATTCATTTTTACCTTTTTTTCCTTCTCGCATCATTATTATTCTTGCGTTTTCTGGTTATGTTTTTTTCTCTCTCTCTCTCTCTCTCTCTCTCTCTCTCTCTCTCTCTCTCTCTCTCTCTCTCTCTCTCTCTCTCTCTCTCTCTCTCTCTCTTCTCTCTCTCTCTCTCTCTCTCTCTCTCTCTCTCTCTCTCTCTCTCTCTCTCTTGCATAATTCTTGCTTCCTTCTTTTAATTATTTTATTTAAATCTCTTCATATATTTATCTTATTTTTTTCCCTTGTCTCTTATCCAATTATTCCGT
>JACEEZ010004103.1:50193-61481 GCA_016584305.1 Chionoecetes opilio | reverse complement strand
TAAGTGGGTTGGCCGGCATGTGTTGGTGGTATAGCACATATGTATGTAACATGAGTGTAGATTATCTAAGGGTGCTTTTACAAAGGACACTGTAAAACTAATTGGTAATGAGGCGTAATGGCGTATGTTCCCGCCAAACGCCCAGGGATGTTCCCCCCTCGTGGTCATGGGGCAGTTTTATTACGGGACCTGGCTCGACTTAGTCAGGCCCGCCGGTTCTCTAGCATTAAAAAAAAATAAAAGTGACTATTCCGTACCTTACCCTGCTGAAGGATACCTTTCCAAGGCTAGGAGGACCCACCACAACCCCATTGTTCCCTTGCTCCTTGTATATCACCTTCCTTGTCTCCTCTTCCGTCTTATTTACAGCAATATTTTATCATGTTTTATATCCCCTTCATTTTTATTTATTCTCTCGCTTTATTTTTTTTTAACTCAATGCATAGCGTCATCTATCGTCTCTGTTTAAATTTCATGGCGCCATCTCTCTCTCTCTCTCTCTCTCTCTCTCTCTCTCTCTCTCCCCTCTCCCCTCTCTCTCTCTCTCTCTCTCTCTCTTCCTCTCTCTCTCTCTCTCTCTCTCTCTCTCTTCTCTCCCCCTCTCTGCCCCTCTCTCTCTCTCTCTCCTCTCTCTCTCTCTCTCACACACACACACGCAAAACCCTCACACAAACACCACGCAAGCCCTCTCCCCACACACACGCAAGCCCTCACACACGCAAGTCGTCACACACACAAACACACGCAAACCCTCACACACACACACGCAAGCCCTCACCACAAACACGCAAGCCCTCACACAAACACACACGCAAGCCCTCTCACACACACACGCAAGCCCTCACCCCACACACACACACGCAGTCGTCACACACACAAACACACGCAAACCCTTCCCACACACACGCAAGCCCTCACCACACAAACACGCAAGCCCTCACACACACACACACACACGCAAGCCCTCACACACAAAACACGCAAGCCCTCACACACACCACACACACACGCAAGCCCTCACATACACAAGCCCTCACACATACACGAAAAACCTTCACACGCACACACACACCAAGCCCTCTAAACACACAACACGCAAGCCCTCACACCACACACACGAAAACCCTCACACACACACACACACGCAAGCCCTCACCACACACACACACACGCAAGCCCTCCACACACGCAAGCCCTCACACACGCAACCCCTCACATACACACACACACACACGCAAGCCCTCACCACACACACACACACACGCAAGCCCTCACACACGAAAGCCCCCATACACACCAACACACACGCAAGCCCTCACACACACAAACACGCAAGCCCTCACACACACACAAACACGCAAGCCCTCACAACACACAAACACGCAAACCCCTCACACACACACACAAACACGCAACCCCCTCACACACACAAACACCAAGCCCTCCACCACACACACAACACGCAGCCCTCACACACACACACAAACACGCAAGCCCTCACACCCAAAACACACAAACATCGCAAGCCCTCACACACACACACACACAGCAAGCCCTTACATACACACACACACACACACACACAAAGCCCTCACACACACAAACACGCAAGCCCCCCACACACCCCAACACGCAAGCCCTCACAAAACACACACACCAGCAAGCCCTCACACACAACACACAAAAACACACACCACACACACACACACAAAACACGCAAGCCCTCACACACAAACACGCAAGCCCTCACACACACCACGCAAACCCTCACACACACACACACAAACACGCAAGCCCTCACACACACACAAAACACACACACGCAAGCCCTCACACACACACACGCAAACCCTCACACACACACACGCAAACCCTCACACACACACACACAAACACGCAAGCCCTCACACACAAACACGCAAGCCCTCACACACACAAACACGCAAGCCCCCACACACACAAACACGCAAGGCCTCACACACACAAACACGCTAGCCCTCACACACACACACACACACACACACACACACACACACACACAACCCTCACACACACACAAACACGCAAGCCCTCACACACACACACACACGCAAGCCCTCTCTCACACACACACACACACACGCAAGCCCTCACACACAAAACACGCAAGCCCTCACACACACACGCGCAACCTCACACACACACACACACACACGCAAGCCCTCACACACAAACACGCAAGCCCTCACACACACACGCGCAAGCCCTCACACACACACACACACGCAAGCCCTCACACACACACACACACACAAGCCCTCACACACACAAACACACACGCAAGCCCTCACACACACAAACACACATGCAAGCCCTCACACACACAAACACACATGCAAGCCCTCAAAACACACACACGAAAGCCTCACAAAAATACACAAACACGCAAGCCCTCACACACCCCACACACACACAACGCAAGCCCTCCACACACAAACACGCAAGCCCTCACACACACACACGCAAGCCCTCACAAACAAATACACAAACACGCAAGCCCTCACACACACACACACACACACACACAAGCTCTCACACACACACACACACACGCAAGCCCTCACACACACACGCAAGCCCTTACACACACACACACACGCAAGCCCTCACACACACACACACACACACACAAAAAACGCAAGCCCTCACACACACACACACACACGCAAGCCCTCACACAAACACGCAAGCCTCACACACACACACACACACACACAAGCCCTCACATACACACACACACACAAACCCTCACACACACAAACACGCAAGCCCCCCACACACACACACACACCACGCAAGCCATCACACACACACACACACACACACACACACAAGGCCTCACATACACACACAAGCCCTGACATACACACACAAGCCCTCACACACGCAAGTCCTCACACCACACGCAAGCCCCCCACCACACCACACACACACACACACACACCACACACAAGCCTCATACACACACATGCAAGCCATCACACACACACACCCACAAACCCTCACACACCCCACACACACGCAAAGCCTCTCTCACACACACATGCAAGCCATTGCACATCACACACACGCAAGCCATCACACACACACGTAAGACCTCACACACACACACACGCAGGCCCTCACACACACACATACACACACGCAAGCCCTCACCCCACGCACACACACGCACGCAAGCCATCACACACACACACGCAAGCCATCACACACACACGCAAGCATCACACACACACACACGCAAGGCATTACACATACACACACACACACGCAAGCCATCACACACACCCCAACACACACACACAAGCCATCACACACACACACACACACACAAGCCATCACACACCACACACACACACACACACACACACAAGCCATCACACACACACACGCAAGCCCTCTCACACACACACACACACAAGTCCTCACACACACACACACACACACACACAAGCAAACCCTGATACACAAGCTCACACACACCACACACACACAAGCCCTCTCACACACACACACACACACAAACACACACACACACACGCACAACACACACACACACACACACACACACACACACACACACACACACACACACACACACACACACACACACACACACACACACACACACAAGCCCTCACACACACCACACACACACGCAAGCCCTCACACAAACACTCACACACACATAAGCTTTCACACACACACCACACACGCAAGCCCTCACACACACACACACACACGCACAGTTGAGTTTGGCACAAATCTTTAATTTCCAAACTACCCTCATTCGGTCTCTATCCTTCTCTCTGTAACTTCATCTTAAGTTTCCTTTCAAACCGTTCTATTGCAGCTACTGTAGACGTACATTGTTCTTCTCTTAAATCTATCAATAGTGGTGTTGCACAGGGCTCTATCATATCACCCACTCTCTTTCTATTAACTTTATCTCATTAGCCTAACTTCTTATCTTTCTATAATTTCTGATTGGGGCAAAGCAAACCTTGTTTTGTTCAATGCCTCAAAAACCCATTTTCATCACCTATCTACTCGACAAAATATAACAGATAACTATCCCTTCTTCTTCAATGACACTCAACTATCTCCTTCTTCTACAATGAACATTCTTGGACTGTTCTTAACTAAAAATCTGAAATCTGTAGGCAGTGGTGACCCAGGGCTCGGATGGTAGGCTCTGGAGGTTCACTTGAGGGCTCTGATGGTTGGTCTTCGCCCGTGGTGGCGCAGGCAGGATTCTTATAGTGACGCCTGTGATTAGAGGCTCATGCCGCCCTCCTGTGTCCTCCGATGCACTCGCAATCGAAGGTAGAGTTGATGGGCAGGGCAAGTGGGTGTTCTTAGGCCACTCGACGGTGCAGAAAGGTTTTGGTTTTCTTCGGGGATCGAACTCGGGTCACCGAGAACGCCAGTCGGAGACGCTAACCACTCCGCTACCGCCTCCCCATTCGCTTGCTCTGTACAGGGGCCTTATCCGCCCATGTATGGAGTATGTCTCACATGTTTGGAGAGGATCCACTCATACAGCTCTCCTAAACAAGGTTGAGTCAAAAGCTTTTCGTCTCATCAACTCCTCTCCTCTGACTGACTGTCTTCAATCTTTAAATCACCGCCGCAATATTGCTTCTCTTACTATCTTCTACCGTTATTTTCATGCTCACTGCACTTCTGAACTTGCTAACTGCATGCCTCCCCCCTTCCCGCGGCCTCGCTGCACAAGACTCTACTCATTCTCATCCCTATTCTGTCCATCTTCCTAATGCAAGAGTTAATCAGTATCTTTACTCTTTCATCCCTTTCACTGGTAAACTCTGGAACTCTCTTCCTGTTTCTATTTTTCCGCCTTCCTACGACTTAATTATTTTCAAGAGAAGAGTGACAAGACACCTCCCAAACTAAATTGGCCCACTCCCCTTTCTTTATTCTCTTACTGTCCTCATTATAGGGACTGGAAACTAAGCGGGCTTTGTGTTACCTCTTTTTGTTGTGGCCTCGGCCAGTCCTTTGTGATGTTAAAAAAAAAATGGAAAAAAAAAAAAATATAATATATATATTATATATATATATATAGATATTTTATATATCTATTTTATATATATCTTCTATATTAATATAAGCGAAAGTGTGTCTGTCTGTGTGTGTGTGTGTGTGTGTGTGTGTGGTATAGGTTCCGCCCCCGTGGCGCAAACACCTCCATATGGCATATTTTTGGAATTCAGGTTGCCAGTGGGAAGGTCATAAGCCCATTTATGAGATGATACGATCACTCTTTTTTTTTACTTTTTTTTTTTTAGCAGGATATTAGCGATGAAATGTGAAAACAAAGTGGAGGTTCCGAGAATTGAGGAGCCTTGAGGTCGGGTGATGGGTAATGGGTGAGTGAATGGGTGGGGTGATGGGTTAAATGGGTGGGGGTGATGGGTGAGTGAATGGGTGATGGGTGGGGAATAGGTGGGGGGTGATGGGTAATGGGTGAGCAATGGGTGGTGTGGTGATGGGTAATGGTGAGGGAATGGGTAAGGGGGTGAGGGTAAGGTGAGTGAATGGGTGGGGGGTGATGGGTAATGGGTGAGTGAATGGGTGGGGGGTGATGAGGTGATGGGTGAGGTGAATGGGTGGGGGGAATCATAACATTTTACCATCCATGAGTCAGGAAAGTAGAAGGGGCTATCTGGAGTCGTCCATGTTTGGTGGGCGAAGGCACCACCAAACACAGGTGGGTGGGCCGAAGGCCCACCAATAGCCCTCCGCAGGAGCTAGCCAAAAAGTCCGCCCGGAGGGCGGCTTTGCGGCTAGTATATATATATAATAATAGCTATGTAAGGTTACGTTTAGGTTTTTTAGGTTAGATTTGCGTAATGTTTGGGTTAAGATAAACTTAATGTAATTAATGTAATTGCGTAATGTTTGAGTTAGGTTTTGTAGAGTTATTTAGGTTAAAAAAGGAAGGATGGAGGAAAAATTATGGATAACAAGATTGAGGATGAAACGTGATTTGTTGGTAAGATGTTTTCGAAAGGAACATTTATGATACTTCAGGGCAAAGGATTACCTATTTTTATTGCATTTTATTGCACGACATGCGATAATAAAGTTTCATTTTTCTTCCAGTAATTTCCTCGCCGTCTTAGTCTCGGCCTCCGCATTTTTCCCTCAATTTTACCTGATAGGCTCATGACATTCTGGTTTGTGTCTCGTAACTTGTGGATAATTTTACATTTTCCTGATTCATTGATATACATTTCTTTTATAGGTAGCATCATGTGTGGCGTTCTTATTTCTTTCATGTTCTTTTCATTCTTAAAGACTTGATTGATAATGTTAAGTAATTGTTCATTTTGTGCGCTGTGATTCCTTCGCCGAGTTTTCATATTTATTTTTTACCATAATTATCTCTCTCTCTCTCTCTCTCTCATCTCTCTTTCTCTCTCTCTCTCTTCTCTCTCTCTCTCTCTCTCTCGCTGCTCTCTCTCGCTCTCTCTCTCTCTCTCTCTCTCTCCCTCTATCCCCTCTCTAGCTCTCTCTCTCTCTCTCTACTCTCTCTCTTCTTCTCTCTCTCTCCTCTCTCTCTCTCTCTCTCTACTCTCTCTCTCTCTCTTCTCTCTCTATACTCCTCTCTCTCTCTCTCCTCTCTCTCACTCTCTCTCTCTCTCTGCGCGCTCTCTCTCTCTCTCTCTCTCTCTCTCTCCGGGCAGTTCCTTTTACCATTACTGCCGATTGTTTAAACTTCAGAGAGCTATGAAAAAAGAGGAGGATACAAACTCAAAAATAGAAAATGAAGAATTGGAGGAGTAGAAAGAAGAGAAAGAGAAGGAAATTGGAGGAGGAAACCGGAATGGAGAAAGAGATAAGAAAGAGGAAATTACAAAACAAGGAGGTTGGGGAAAAAAAAACAGAAATAAAAAATTGAAAAAGAGGAAATTACAAAAAAACGAAGAGGTAGAGGAGGAGAAACGAGTAGGGAAAGTAAGAGGTTTAGTAAGAGGAAGAGGAGAAGAGTAAGTAAGTCAAGAAGAAATCATAAAGAAAGAGGAGGTTGAGCAGGAAACAGGAGCAGAGATGAGATAGTGTGAAAATAAGTGAGAAAAAGTGAGATGGTGTGAAAATAAGTGAGAAAAAGTGAGATGGCGTGAAAATAAGTGAGAAAAAGTGAGATAGTATGAAAATGTGTGAAAAAATGAGATAGTATGAAAATAAAAGTGAGAAAAAGTGAGATAGTATGAAAATGTGTGAAAAAATGAGATAGTATGAAAATAAAAGTGAGAAAAAGTGAGATAGTATGAAAATAAAAGTGAGATAGTGAGAAAATAAGAGAAAAAGTGAGATAGTGAGAAAATAAGTGAGAAAAAGTAAGAGGAAAAGGAGAAAGAGTGAGAGTAAAGTAAGTCCTTATTGTCCTTTTTATTTAATCGGAATGGAAAAAAGAAAAGAAAGGAAATTACAATACAAGAGGAGGTTGAGGAGGAAAAGGAGTAGAAAGAGGAAGAGGAAAAGGAGTAAAAAGAGGAAGAGGAAGAGGAAAAGGAGTTGAAAGAGGAGGAAGAGGAGAGTAAGTAAGTTTAAGGCCGGTTTACACGGCGCTGCTTTTGACGCTAGACGCTAGTTTCTTTTGTCGCCAACTTATCGCTCTCCCAGAGCAAATTTCAAGCGGATAAAGATCGAAGCGGTAAGCGTTTACACGATGCTGGTAAAAATTTATGGAATTCGCTACCACGTAGATAACAGGTAAAGTCGCCAGGGAAAACTTTTTCCTGTTTACAGACGTGTGTGGCCGTTAATACTATAATTTTCTTAATTCCATGATTTCAGGAAAGTTAGAAGGGGCTATCTGGGAGAGTCTGTGTCATTTTGTGTCTTCATCTGTTCATATTAGGGCTAATAAATGAACAAATTACAAAAATATCTACCAAATTGGTACCAAAGTTAATGTCGCCATCTAGCGTTTATTACTGAGTGTCGTACCGCTGTCGTCGTCGCCCGAAGAAAAAAACGCGTAGTGAAATTGAAAACCGTATATACTTGCAGAACAAAGCATAAAAACAACGCTGAAACAGTGGTATAGATTATACAGTCATTGATATAAAAACTACTGTGATTATCTTCAGTGGCACATAAAAATCAGTAGTAATGCTATAATCGTAATATATGGCCCTTGCGACATCACTGCAGGTGGGCGACTTCACTGTTATCTACGGTAGCGTTTTCGAGCATTCCTCAGGCGTCATGGCAATAGCAGGAGGATGTGCTGCGAGCCGCTGTTCTCCTTTTGTGCAAGGGTGCTCAAAGCTTAGAATTCGTGATTCTGTTATAGAAAAACAGCCAAGAAAAAAGAAGTGGTGGACGGTACGACCCAAGTGGATAGGCAGGAGGCGACAGGGCGGCCTCAGATAATCTCCTGAAGGAACTGGCATTGGAGACCCAACTACATACTGGAGAGTATTGAGGCGAATTCGTGCGAAAAATTTGAAGAGCTGTGGATCGAGATACAAACATAATTTATTACCTTTGAACTCTTCTTCGTCCATCTTCAGGTTGCAGTCTGCAAGGTCGATGAGTATTTGTGCTATTTGTCCATCACGCATTGGCTTATGTGAATAGTCTTTCAATTTAAGTTCCATATGATGGGATAGTTTTCCCTAATCTCAAGGAGGGGAATATTTCAATTTCCTTTCAGTCGGGTTAGTTCTTGGTGCCATCATAAAAAGAAAACTGGACAATTGC
Organism: Chionoecetes opilio; assembly: GCA_016584305.1. Lineage (NCBI taxonomy): Eukaryota > Metazoa > Arthropoda > Malacostraca > Decapoda > Majidae > Chionoecetes > Chionoecetes opilio. The sequence goes on along the minus strand of JACEEZ010004103.1, from coordinate 52,703 downwards.
ACCAGCAGCAAGCACAAATACACCCTCACACACTGCTGTAGTCGTCCTGAACTAGTAATTCTATTCCCTACTGAAAACCGCTAGGCGCGAGAGGTAAAGTTAAACATGTTTAACATTTATCAGCAGCGGTCAACAGACGCTGCGAATTCATGATGTTACGTCGCTAGCGAATAAAAGACGCGCGTCTTTTTTAGACGCTTCTCACAAGCGAATTCGCTAGCGAATTAAGAAGCTTGTCCAAAGCCGATAAAAGCAGCGCCGTGTAAAAGACGCTTAAGGCCGGTTTACACGGCTGCTTTGACGCTAGACGCTAGCTCTTCTTTTGTCAACAAACTTATCGCTCTTCCAGAGCGAATTTCAAGTGATAAAGAGCAAGCGGTAAAGCCGTTTTCACGATGCTGGGTAAAATATGAATCGCTAAAGTAGATAACAGTAAAGTCCGCCAGGACAACTTTTTCTCCTGTTTACAGACGTTGTGTGGCGTAATTACTTACATTCTACGTCCATGATTTCAGAAAAAGTTAGAAGGGGCTATCTGGGAGAGTCTGTGTCATGTTTGTGTTTCTATCTGTGTCCTATTAGGGCTATTAAATGAAACAAAATTACACGAATATACAAAAATGGCTTACCAACAGTTAAAGTCGCCACTAGCGTTTATTTACTGACGTGTCGTACCGACTGTCGTCGTCGCCCGAAGAAAAAAACTGACGTAACGTGAAATTTGAAACCGTAATACTACCTATACAAAGCATAAAACAACGCTCGAAACAGGGTTAGATTATACAGTCATGATATAAACTACTGTGTAGTATCTCAGTGGCACATAAAAAATCCGTAGTAATGCTATAAATCGTAATATTTATGGCGCCTGGCGACATCACTGCAGGTGGCGAATCACTGTATCTACGTAGTGTTTTACGAGCAGACTTCCCAGGCGTCATGGCATCGCAGGAGGAGTGCTGGCGAGCCGCTTGTTCTCCTTTGTGCCCAGGGGCTCCAAGCTAGAATTCGTGATTCGTTATGAGAAAACAGCCCAAAGAAAAAGGCAAGTGGATGGGTACGAAGTGGATAGGCGGAGGAGGACAAGACTCAGGGGGGCCTCAGATAATCTCCGGAAGGAACTGCCATTGGAGGACCCAACTAATTACCGTAGAGTATGAAGGTGGGGCTGGGTACGTGCGAAAAATTTGAAGAAGCTGTGGATGAAGATACAACATAATGTATTACCTTGAATCTTTTCGTCCATCTTCAGGTGGCTGTCTGGCAAGGTCGATGAGCATTGTGCATTTGCCATCACGCATTGCTTATTGAATAGTCTTTCAATTTAATGTTCCATATGATGGGATAAGTTTCCATTATCTCAAGGGGGTGAATATTTCATTTTCCTTTCAGTCGGGTTATGTTTTGGTGCCATCATAAAAAGAAAACTGGACAATGCACCCAGCATGGCAAAAAGCACAATACACCCTCACACACTCTGTCGTCGTCTGAACTAGTCATCTATTCCCTCTGAAACGCTAGGCGCGAGAGGTTAAAGTTACACATGTTTAACTTTATCGCAGCGTCAAACAGACGCCTGCGAACTTCATGATTTTTAGTTCGCTAGCGCATAAAAGACGCGCGTCTTTAGACGCTTTCACCAGCGAATTCGCTAGCGAATTAAGAAGCTTGTCCAAAAGGCGAATAAAAAGCAGCGCCGTGTAAACGACGCTGAAGGCCGGTTACACGGCGCTGCTTTTGACGCTAGGGACGCTAGCTTTCTTTGTCGCAAACTTAATCGCTCTTCCAGAGCGAAATTTCAAGCTGATAAGGACGCAAGCGGTAAAGACGTTTAACACGATGCTGGTAAAAATTATGAATTCGCTACCGTAGATAACAGTAAAATGTCGCCAGGACAACTTTTCTCCTGTTTACAGACGTTGTGGTGCGTTAATACTACATTTCTACGTCCATGATTTCAGACCAAGTATAGAAGGGGCGATATGGAGAGTTCTGTGTCATTTTGGTCTTCATCTGTGTCATATTGAGGGCTATAAATGAAACAATACAAAAATATCGCCAACATCGGCTACACAAACAGTAAGTCGCCATTCTATGCGTGTATTTACTGAGTGTCGTACCGCGTCGTCGTCGCCCGAAGAAACAAACGCGTAGTGAAATTGAAACCGTATATACTTGCAGATACAAGCATAAAACAACGCTGAAAAAGGGTAGATGATACAGTCATGATATAAACTACTGTGTATTATCTTTCAGGGCACATAGGAAATCAGTAGTAACTGGCTATAATTGTAATATATGGCGCATGGCGACCATAACGCAGTGGCGACTTTCACTGTTATTACGGTCGAGTTTTCGAGCAGTCCCAGGCGTCATGGCATCGCAGGGAGATGTGCTGCGAGCCGCTGTTACCTTTGTGCAAGGTGCGCCAAGCTAGAATTCGTGATCTGTTATGAGAACCAGCCAAGAAAAAGAAGTGTATGGTACGAAAGTGGATAGGCAGGGAGGCA
>JACEEZ010004103.1:35000-47925 GCA_016584305.1 Chionoecetes opilio | reverse complement strand
AAAGAGCATCACGCTAAGGTAATCCACTGTGTGTGGCCTATAAAGGGTGGGGTCCAGGCGACGAGCAAAAGGGCGTAAGAGGTCTTAATGTAATGGTAGGGGCGTAGCCAGGTGACGAGGCCATTGTGTTGCTGCCTGGTGTTAGGATATATGGGTGTGTGTAGGGGGGAGGGGGCTGTTTGTGTGTGTGTGTAGGGGTGGGAGGGGGGCTGTTTGTGTGTGTGTGGTGTGTGTGTGTGTGTGTGAGTGGGGGGGGATTGTTGTTGCTGTTTCGGTATTAGTATGAGTGTTATTATTGTCATTAGTAGTAGAATTAGTGGTAGTAGTATATTATAGTAGTGGTGGTGGTAGTATAAGTAGCGTTAGTATTAGCAGTGGTGGTAGTAGTAGTAGTAGAAGTGGTAGTAGTAGTAGTAGTAGTAGTAGTAGTAGTAGTAGTAGTAGTAGTAGTAGTAGTAGTAGTAGTGGTGGTAGTAGTAGCTAAAAACCGGAGGAAGGAAGATATAAGCCGTATAGGCTATAGGCTCCAAGGTAAAAAAAAAAGTAGTAGTAATGGTAGTTGTAGTAGTAGTAGTAGTAGTAGTAGTAGTAGTAGTAGTTATTGATGTTGTTGTTGTAGTAGTAATAATAGTTGTAGTAGTAGTATTTGTTGTTCCAGAAGCACCACCACCACCACCACAGCACAAGTCGTGTTGTCATAGTTTGTGATGGCGGCATTTGTCTCGGGAGTCTTGAATGGGTGGGTGTGTTGGGGGTGAGGGAGGGGGGTGGATTGATGGCGCACCCCCCCCCTCTCCCCACTGGGTCAGGACGCAGCAGGGAGGTGATGAGGAAGGGTGGTGTTGGTGGTGGCGGTGGCTGTAGTGGTGGTGGTGATGGTAGTAGTGACGGTGGTGGTGGTGGTGGTGGTGACAGTGGTGATGGTGGTGGTGGTGATGGTGGTGGTGGTGGTGATGGTGGTGGTGGTGGTGGTGGTGGTGGTGGTTGATGTGGTTGTGGTGATGGTAGTGGTGATGATGGTGGTAGTGGTGGTGGTGGTGATGGTGGTGGTGGTGGGTGATGATGTGGTGATAGGGGTGGTGGTGATGAGTGTGGTGTTAGTCGTGGTGATGGTATAGTAGATGGATATTCTTCTATGATATTTCGCTGGTTTGATAGCCATTAGAATAGAAAGTAAGGTAACAGAATAAGCTAACCCAAACCAATTATAATTTTTTCTACGTTATTTTTTTTTTTTCTTGATACTTTCCTTCCGCTCCCCCTCCATTACAAGTCACAACAAGCTGTACACAAGCTTACTCTCACCCGGTAAAGACAGGCTGGAAGTATGGATATAAGGCACAAATCACCATCAAAACAGTCACTATACATCAGTGTTTCTTAACCTTTTTACCACCACGTCTTTAGTAGTGGGTCCTTGCCTCCATCTTCACTTATCAATTATAGTAATGATAATATAAAAATAATAATAATAATGATATGATAATGATAATGACGATGATAATAATGATAATCATAATAATCATAGTAATAATGGCAATTTTGATAAAAGAATAATAATTGTAATAATAATGATGATAATAATAATAACAATAATAATAGTAAAAAATTCAACAATAATAGTGATGATAAGGACTACGATAATGATGATAATGATACTGATAATAATAACAATGATAATAGTAATAATAATATAAAATAATAATATTGCCTAAAAATCTACTGGTTAGTGAAACCTGGCAAGGCGTCACCGCAGAGTTTTTCAGCCACACTTGCTTCTCTGTACCAACTTTCTTCGCTCACCCTCGCGAGCGAGTTTCATGTTAATAACCCTTTAATGGGCACTTATAGAGTTTGTTTAGAAAAAAATTATTTAATGACATTTTCCTTTATTTTGATAAGTAAGAAACAACTTTCACTAGGAACGTTTTTTTTAATACATCATAGTTCTTATGTTATGAACCTCTACAATTTTGTTGAGCTGCCCAGTTATGGTTACTTACTCAATATTTTTTATATATATTTGTAACTAGGAAAACATAAGAAAACTAAGTCTTTTTTAGGTATTTGATATCTCCATAAGCTGATGTTGTATGTTTCTTTGTTTAAGTAATGAAACAACGACATATGGAAATGCAAATTCGTTTCTGAAAAAGAAAACAAATCCTTCTCTTTTCACAAAAAATCTATATAAATATTTGTTAATCTCAAAATACATAGTTGAGCATTAAAAAACTATCAACATAAATAAATGAGAAGTCAAATAATTATGAGGGAACTCCATATAGTTGATATTGAAAGACCCTGTGTTGATATTGAAAGATCCAACATTTTCGCCAATAAATATATATTTTTTTTTTCCGTCCAAATCAGTACATACCAGTACATAACGTAGTTTTGCCTTGGTATTAGAGCAGATCATGAATGATTCCAGAAGAATATGACCTGCAACAGATTTTGTAACCCCACTTTTGGGGCTAAATTTTCATATACTGTCGTAGTTTTTCTGCTTTTCTACCTTTATAAGGAGCCAGTCCTCATCAATAATATGCTATTTGCTGCATTTTGTATTCTTGCACTCTTCACGAATCATTTCAAACAGTTGCCTAGCCTTACAGAATTTATCTTCACTATTCTGAATATCATAATCTGTGAAATGTATGTACCGTTAGGAATTTTAACCGCTTAGAACTCATGATATCAGCAACTAGGGAGTAACGCAGCTGAGCACTCCAGTAATCATAAACTGCTGGTAATTTGCATATGCCCATGTAAAGCAGCACTGCAAGACATTTTTGGATTTCGTCTTCATCTGTTTTGATGCTATTGGACAACTTTTGCACGGAGTACAAATTTGTGTGGTGCACTATGTGGCTAACCATTTTAGGGGTAAAGAACAGAAAAGTAATGATAATTAAGGTGTTTTAAGATCAATATGGCATGGTATATTCAGTCTCTTGTGGATAGAGATTATCAGTATCCCTCCTTCTCCAATGTTGCTTCCACCGTGTTGTTCACGGTGGACCCTCCAACTGAGCAGCTTCACACCACTGGGTTACGGGCAGTGGATGCCGATCCTCCCATTGACGAAACCGCATCCTCTCTTGACGAAGTCAGAGAGGCTGTAGCAAAGTTGAAGGGTGGAAAGGCAGCTGGTGTTTGTAATATCAGTGCGGAGCTCCTCAAAGCTGGGGGTGAGGCCATGATCCGCGGGTTGCATGCTGTCCTGACTGCCGTGTGGCAATCAGGTATCATTCCTCCTGACTGGAAAAGGGGGCTGGTCGTCCCTATCTGGAAAGGGAAAGGGGACCGTCAGGACTGCAACAATTACTACCTAATTGGTAGATAGCTTTTGCTTCTCGTCTTCTTGAGTGGGAGACGCTGATTGGTTGTTTGGTCTTCGCTTGGCTTTTCTGTGAGTAGGCTGTTATTTGCTTTTGTTCTTTTCATGCTGGGTAGAGCTTGTAGGTCGTTTGCCTGTACGTTAAGTTTGGGATTGATCACTTTTATGTACAGCGCTTCTAGGATGGGAAGTCGCCGCACATCTGCACACATGTTAACCAATTCTGTATTTTCTTCTAGAAATGTTCTTGTTATGATCAATCAACGACATCGGTAATAGGCTGCGTGGCAGGCAGACCGGCTATAAATAGCGCTTCACTTCGCATCTTAATCATGCTCACCTCAACTCCTGAGGAGAAAACATCTTCCATATGCTGCTGAAGAAGGGTTCTTAGACCCGAAATCGCGATACAGCAAACATGACAAGCTACGGCGAAGTCATAAAAGTGATTACAAAAGAGAATAAGACACTCTTAAGACAAAGAGAAAATATCTCTAAGAAGATAATAAACGCTATATATGATTTTACAGTAATTGCATTTTTTTATATATTTTTTTTCTACTACAAGTTTTTGTCTATACTGTTTTTCGTCACCTCATTATCTTTTTACTAAACTCTCAGACGTTTCCTTGTAGCCCAGACGTCTTTCTTGTTGTAGCGGCATTTATATATATATATATATATATATTACTATTTTCAATATAATATTTTTTCTGCTTTGAATTCTAGTCTTGTTTTTCGTCACCTTTTTGTCTCTTTGTTTTTTGTCTTCTTTGTCTCTTTACGTTTCTTTCTTAACGTTCCTTTACGCTCAGACGTTTCCTTGTGGCCCGATTTCCATGGTGTTGATTTGACCCTTGACCTCTGATGGAAGGTCATCGCCCCACGGATGACCTTTGATGTTGCGGCGGCAGACTCGCAGTAATCAATGAATGCATCAATCAGGGGTGGAATTAGTCCATCGAGATTGTCTGTCATGGAACAATACCGGACCGTGATCGGATGTGCCTGTAACAAAAAAAAAACGACTTTGCAGATTTTCGCCGATTCTTTCCCCTTTAAACCCCCCTTAGCCTAATGACGTCCCTACGTAAAAAAAGAACATAAAAAAAAGGAAGCTAAAAAAGGGCCGTGAGCCCTACACGAGGTATTTTTTTTACTTAACAACCTACATCCACCTTTCATCCCCATACATAAATTTATCTAGCCTTTTATCCCCTTTTTAAAGTTCCCTAATGACTACCACAAACTACCTGTCTCTGAGTCCTTCCAATTATTTCCCCCCTATTTGTAAATAGTTTTCCCCCCATTTTTTTTTAAAATCTACGTTTTCCCCAGTTTTAATCCGTTACAAAGCTTGAAGTTTAAATTGGTTGGGAATGGGTTAAAATTTAGGGTGGGGGTACAAACCAAATCACAAACCCGCTGCTGCCAAAAATCAGAGATGTGGGGGCGCAAGAATCTACGAATTGCCCGGGGCCTCCCAAAATGTTGTATGTGGATCTTTAACATACGAACAAAAGAAAATAAGGAAGTTTAAAGAGGCCAGACACCTATCGAGTAGTTCCTGTTACTTAACTTACCTACATCCACCTCTTCCTATCCATGAATTTATCCAACCTTTTAAAGACCCCTAAGACTCCGCATTGACTACTGACGACTGTAGACTACCGACGGCCCGCCTTTCCCAAAAATTTCATTTTTTCTGTAATATAAAACAAACAAATAAGTATTAAAAATTACATATCAGGATCGAAAATGTAACCTAGAGTGATAAAGTTCATGCTCCCTCGAAAACAAAAAAAGTTTTAAAATTTTTGAGGAAATTTTTTTCCCCGTCATAAAGATACCGAGCCCCCATGAATTATTTAAAGGTAACTAAGGGTTTTAAAATTAAACCTGCCAATGAATGCGCTCGACACCCCCACACAAGGGGAGGAAATGGGGGGTAGGTGATTAACCCTTAGACCCCGAACGAAATTTCCTTTGTAATTTGGGTACCATTAGACGATTTTAGGAAATAGTATAAACAATATTTATAGAATACTTTTATCTTGCCCACTACAAATTTTGGGGATATTCAGTTTATTTATCATAATTTTAGGGCCTCGACAACATACAATTTTTTATAGAAAAGGAAAATCGGGGTTTTGGGGGTTAAATCACATGTCGACCAATACATTTTTGGGGATTGAAGATGCAAAATGAGTCAAGATTCAAGAGGCAATTGGGTGAAGAATGTAATTTTTTTGGCCAAAAGTGTTGCTCTTTACATTGTGAAAAACGTACACCACCCATACCAAAAAAAAAAAAAAAAAAAAAAAAAAAAAAAAAAAAAAAAAAAATGTAGATACGGAACGGAACGGAGGGGAACCAGACGTGTGAAACAGGACCGTAAAATACAACAGGTAAAACACCCCACCCCAAACCCAACACACACACACACACACACACACACACACCCACACACACACACACCACAAAAAACAAAACAAAAAATTGAGACAAAAAAAGTAATATGTAGAGGGGCCCATACGAGTTTAGCTCGCCCTGTAAAATACAACTGGTAAAAACACACACAACAAAACCACCAACACCACCACACACACAACACAAACACCACACAACACACAACACACACACCACACACCCCCAACACCACACATCCATACCCAATCAGAGACCGTGTGGCTGAGAAACAAGCCACAACACTTTTTAAACCCCCCGGGTCCGTTTCCCAACCAATAAGCTCAGGGTTTAAAGAAACAAGGACAACGTATCCCCTTGCAGGGTCACTTACGTCGCCACCAAGATTTTAAAGGGTTTGGGCGGGGAACCTTCGTAGTGTTAACTGTGTCCGTTTTGGGCAATTTAGTATCCAATCCCCTTTATTTTTTTCATGAACTTATCATCAAAAAAGAGTTTGCTATATTTAGGCGAGTTTTTGTCCCCCTTTTTTTCCCCCCTTCACGCCCAGATCTTTTATTTTGCTATAGAAATCTCTATTTTTAGCCATAAAACTCAAAAAAGTAACAAATTAAAAAATTTAGCTAAGGACAAAAATAAAAACGGGTAAATTTTTTTTTCATAAATTTCTTTTCTGGTCCTCAAGGGGAAAATCGATTTTTATGAAAAATGATAGAGGGATGTAATGCAGGAGTTATTTTTTTGCGTTTTGTAAATCCTTTTGGCCCACCTCGCCCATGAAACACTTACAGTATAGGTCTTTTATTATGTTGTGTTTTTTTATGTTAGCCCCTGACTTTAGGAAATGAAGCGGGGGTCATTTCCCGAAACCTTTCCTGCATCTTCCCTTCCCTCTTTTGTGTTCTCTCAGTTTTCCCTTCAAACCCACTTTCGGCTGCATTTTAGGTGATTATGTAAGAAAAAAAAATTTAAAAGGGTATGTACAAAGACTACTGTATAAAGTAGTTTTTGGTATATTACAAAATTAAAAAATATAAAGATACAAACAGGAAAGTTTTAATGAATAAATAAATGAACGCTATATCTTTTAATTTTTAAAAATGTCACAAAATTAAAGATTTTGTAAGCTTGAATTGGATTGGGGGTTTTAAAAAATGTGGCTAAAAGGTTTAAAAATAGCTATTGGACATCTCTTTAAAACCCAAATATGTTAAATTTTATTTAAGAAACTCGCTACGGGGTTTTGAATCCCAAGTGGGAAAACTAGGGTATTCCGTTTGTATATAAACTCAGTTTCTTATTTATAACCCCGTGCACAAATTTTGATGCATACCCTCAAGTTTTGGTTTCTTTAGGCGCAAAGAAATCGCAGAGGGGAAAAATACCTTACCTTGTAATGTTCGATGGGTAGGGAACCCAAGGCGGGGGTTTTAGAGCTAAAGGGGGGTTCCACTGGTCAAAAAGCTCGACCTTTCGCCCGTGTAACCCCCCTTTATCCCCCGTTTTTTTCCCCCGCTAAGACACCCAGGGAACAGGAACAGGCCCCCGGGGTCTTAAAAATTTTTGGTCTCGAACAGGCCTATCCGCGGTGGGCCCTTCATATTCCCCCCCCACATTTTTCACCCTAACATTCTCCCTCCTTCTTTTCCCCCCTGAAAATCTTCCCCCCCCACATTTTCCCCCCCTTGGACATTTTCCCCCCCCGGACATTTTTCCCCCCCCGACATTCTCCCCCCTGGAGTTTTCCCCCCGGGCATTTTTTTCCCATGAAATTTCCCCCCCGGACATTCTTCCCCCCTGGCATTTTTTCCCCCTACATTCTCCCCCCCGGGCGTTTTCCCCCCTCCTACCTTTTTCACCCCGACATTCCCCCCGGGGCGTTCTTCCCTCCTGAATTTTTCTCCCATGACTTTCCCCCCTGGACATTCTTCCCCCCAGGACTTCTTCCCCCTAAAATTTTCCTCTTGGAATTCTTCCTCCTGGACATTTTTCCCCTGGACTTCTTTCCCCCCGGGCTTCTTCCCCCTTGGAATTCTTCCCCCCCGGACTTCTTCCCTCCCGGACATTCTTCCCCCCGGACATTTTTCCCCCCGGCATTTTCCCCCTGGAATTTTTCCCCCCGGGCATTCTTCCCCCCCCGGACTTCTTCCCCCCCGGACATTTTTCCCTCCTGGACTTTCTTCCCCTGGACATTTTTCCCCGGACATTTTTTCCCCCTGGACATTTTTCCCCTGGGGGTTTTTTCCCCCGGAATTCTTCCCCCTGGACATTTTCCCCCCTGGACTTTCTTCCCCCTGGACTTTTCCCCCTGGACATTTTCTCCTGGGGATTTTTCCCCCCTGGACATTTTTCCCCCCTGGACATTTTCCCCCATGACATTTCCCCCCGGAATTCTTCCCCCCTGGACTTTTTCCCTTGGGCATTCTTCCCCCCTGACATTTCCCCCCTGGGGCTTCTTCCCCCGAATTTCCTCCCCGGCATTTTCCCCCATGACATTTCCCCCCCCGGGGCTTTTTCCCTCCCGACATTTTTCCCCCCTGGGCATTTTTCCCCCCGGACTTTTTCCCCCCTGACATTTCCCCCCTGGGCATTCTTCCCCCCTGACATTTTCCTCCCTGGAATTCTTTCCCCCCCGGGAAATTTTTCCCCCCTGGACATTCTTCCCCCCGGGGAAATTTTTCTCCCTGACATTTTCCCCTGGAAATTCTTCCCCCTGACTATTCCCCCTTGACATTTTCCCCCGTGGACTTCTTTCCCCCTGACATTTTTTCCCCCCGGACATCCTACCCCCCTGACCATTCCTCCCATGACATTTTTCCCCCCCGGGGCATTCTTCCTTCCCGAATTTTCCCCCTGGAATATTCCCCCCCCTTTAATTTCCCCCCCTGGACTCTTCCCTCCGACATTTTCCCCCCTGGATATTTTTCCATCCTGACATTTTCCCCTGGACATTCTTCCCTCCTGACATTTTCCCCCCCGGGGGCATTTCCCTTAGACACTTTCCCCTGTGGACATTTCCCCCCAGGGTGTGTTTTTTAGCAGTGTTATGATAAAGAAACACGGACCAAACCATTGTTCATATTAAAAGTTTTGGGTTTTTTTGGTTGTCTTTTGACATGTTTTATGACACTTTTCTTCGCCCAAAAGTAATTATTATTTTTATGTAAAAAAAAAAAGGGGGAAAAGTCCCCAGGGGTCTAGAGGGGAAAATGTCCAGGGGGGGAAAAAGTTCTACACTCCCCCCTTTTTGTCTGGGCCGGTTTTAAGGTGAACCCAAAGCAAGGATTTCGTAACGTGTCTTTGGGCTCTCTCTTCCTCCTTCCCCTTCTCTACAACACACACACACACACACACACACACACACACACCCCACACCACCACACACCACACACCACACACACCAAACCAAAAAAACACACAACAACACACCAAACACACACACAACACAACACACACCCCAAAACACACACAACACACACACCACCCCCACACCCACACACCAAAAACACACAGTGACACACACACCCAAACACACAACACCAAAACACACACACACACACACCACACACACACACACACACCCAAACCCCACACTGGGGGTAGATTTGTTATGTTTCGTATGTACATAACCACACGCACACTGAAAGGAAGGGGTGCTGCGCTCCCCCCAAGTTTTTCATGTACAACTTTCGCCTTGCGTCCCGTAGCTATTCCCTCCCAGAACACGATCATAGCATGAAATAGTAAAACCCCCTTTACCCAGTCTTTTCTTTTTTATATAGAATCGTCATTGTTAGCCATAAAATTACGAAAAGTGACTGAATATACTAAATTTAAATAGTGAAAAGGTACAAACAGGTCTATCTATAAAACATTTCTTATATTCCCTAAAAATCGTCTAAAGGTACCCAATTCAATGGAAATTTCGTTCTGGGCTTCAAGGGGGCAAAATGTCCCCCTTTACCCAAAAATTTTTCCTTTAACCTCTTTACTTGTTGCGAGCGTGTAACCCTCCGCTGCCATTTTATCTTTAATAGTAAAGATGTAACTTAAGATTAGTAATGATAATGATGATGGAATTACAAGTGTGATGTAGAAGGGACGTAGTGAAGCTGCTCTATATTAAAATAGTGATAATGTGTAATATAGTATAGTAGTATAGTATAGTAGTGATGGGGGTGGTGGGAGTAGTATAGTATAGTATGGTAGTAGTAGTATAGTAGTATAAACGTCCCAAATGTAGTATATAGTAGTAGTAGTAGTAGTATAGTATTATATAGTAGTAGTATAGTATAGTAGTGTTTTTGGTGGGATAGTTATAGTCGTGGTAGTAACAGTTGCAATCACGAATACTTTGTTAAAAAAAAAAACAATTTATAAATCTCGCTCAGCTTTTATCATCAAATCGAGATACAACATTATTGTTCATTGAAGGGTTAATTTATATTTCGAAGGGGATTTACTTTTTTCCGAGCTTTCCCCCTGATTGAGATGAGGCGGGCGAGGGATGCCGTGCCTGCCAGCGAGCGGGGAACAGCATGATTATATAATCTATTTTTTTGCAAGGCACAAATTTCCCGTTATCTTCAGGTCTCATGCTTTTTGTGTGCCTATGTTTACCTGATAATATGGTTAAATATGATAAAAAACAACTGAAAAATTTGGGGAAAAACGTAGTATTCCTTTTCCTGGGATCAAATATCAGTCAGTAAGCAGCAAGGGGGCAAGATTTTTTGCCTCGTAAAAAAAATAGACTATAGTTTTACAGTCCATTGCAAAACGTAGCCTGGGTGGGAAAAAAAGGGAAAGGAAGTAAAAATACATTAGAGAGAGAGAAAAACGAGAGAGAAGAAGAGAGAGAGAGAGAGAGAGAGAAGAGAGAGAGAGAGAGGAGAGAGAGAGAGAGAAAAAGAGAGAGAGAGAGAGAGAGAGAGAGAGAGAGAGAGAGAAGAGAGAGAGAGAAGAGAAGAGAGAGAGAGTTTTTCCCCTGAACTCGGGGAATGTAAACTAATTTGGTGGGATGTCTTTAAAACTTTCGTAATAATACTGTAATTGTTTGGTCGACACTAAAGTTGTTTTTGTTTTTGCCGTTGATTCAAGATTGCAATTGTTAATATTTATTATCATTTTACTTCATTTCACACACACCCCAAAAAACTGAATATTGGAGTAATCAAATATCAAAATACTGCAAAAAAAAGTAGTTCGGTACATGTCGAGTGTTAAAAAAAATATGTATTGGACTAATCAAATATCAAAATATTACAAAAAAAATAATCAGTACATATGGAATGTAAAACAAAAAAAGAATATTGGTGTAATCAAATATAAAAATTGTGCAAAAAAAATAAAATTCAGTACATGTTAAGTGTTATAAAAAAAAAGAATATTGGAGTAATCAAATATCAAAATACTGATGATAAAAAACTAATAAAATCAGTCCAGTGTCCCATAACGGGGTGTGAATCCACACACGCGTAACACAATGACTGCAGCTTTAATGCGACACGCTAACAGGCATGCATTGTTACAACCTGGGTGGTGGTGGTGGTGGTGGTGGTGGTGGTGGTGGTGATGGTGGTGGTGGGGGTGGGGGTGGTGGGGTGGTGGTGGTGGTGGTGGTGGTGGTGGTGGTGGTGGTGGTGGTGCTGGTGGTGGTGGTGGTGGTGGTGGTGGTGGTGGTGGTGGTGGTGACACAAGCACTGAATACGGTTGGCAATGATTATTGTTTGGCGTAAATCCTCTTTTTTGTGGTTGTTTCATCACCGTGCGTGTTGTTGTTATTGTTGTTGCAAGGATGGTATGCTAATGATCGTTATTGTTACTATAATTACCATAGATTTTTTTGTGTTGCTATTGTTATTGATTTTATTATTATTATTATTGTTATTATTATCAATGATATTATTAGTAGTGTTAATCACTCTTATCATTATTTTGTTTTTACTAGTACTATTATCATTATTTTGTTTTTACTAGTACTTTTTTTTTTTTTTTTTTTTTTTTTTACATCACAGAAAACTGGCCAAGGGCACAACAAAAATGGGTAACACAAAGCCCGCTTAGTTGTCAGTCCCTATAAAGAAGACAATAAGAGAATAAAATAAAAACAAAGGGGTAGGTCAATTTAGTTCGGGAGGTGTCTTGTTACTCTTCTTTTGAAAAGATTTAAGTCATAGGAAAGTGGAAAAATAGAAACAGGAAGAGAGTTCCAGAGTTTACCAGTGAAAGGGATGAAAGAGTAAAGATACTGATTAACTCTTGCATTAGGAAGATGGACAGAATAGGGATGGGAATGAGTAGAAAGTCTTGTGCAGCGAGGCCGCGGGAGTGGGGGAGGCATGCAGTTAGCAAGTTCAGAAGAGCAGTGAGCATGAAAATAACGGTAGAAGAGAGCAAGAGAAGCAACATTGCGGCGGTGATTTAAAGATTGAAGACAGTCAGTCAGAGGAGAGGAGTTGATGAGACGAAAAGCTTTTGACTCAACCCTGTTTAGGAGAGCTGTATGAGTGGATCCTCCCCAAACATGTGAGACATACTCCATACATGGGTGGATAAGGCCCCTGTAGAGAGCAAGCAATTGGGAGGGAGAAAAAAAAGGACGCAGACGCCACAGCACACCTAACTTCTTAGAAGCTGTTTTAGCAAGAGATGAGATGTGAGATTTCCAGTTAAGATTTTTAGTAAAGGATAGTCCTAGAATGTTCATTGTAGAAGAAGGAGACAGTTGAGTGTCATTGAAGAAGAGGGGATAGTTATCTGGTTGGTTTTGTCGAGTAGATAGGTAGACTGTTATCATTATTTAGTTTTTACTAGTACTATTATCATTATTTTGTTTTTACTAGTACTGTTATCATTATTTTCTTTTTACTAGTACTATTATCATTATTTTGTTTTTACTAGTACTGTTATCATTATTTTGTTTTTACTATTACTGTTATCATGATTTTGTTTTTACTAGTACTATTATATCATTATTTTGTTTTTACTAGTACTGTTATCATTATTTTGTTTTTACTAGTACTATTATCATTATTTTGTTTTTACTATTACTGTTATCATGATTTTGTTTTTACTAGTACTATTATATCATTATTTTGTTTTTACTAGTACTGTTATCATTATTTTGTTTTTACTAGTACTATTATCATTATT
>JACEEZ010004103.1:25000-27500 GCA_016584305.1 Chionoecetes opilio | reverse complement strand
TATAAAATACTTTTTCAAGCATAAATGTGCAAAATAAACATTAAAATCGGTGTTCATTACAAGAGACATCGACCAGTGTGAGGTTCATGAGTTTGTACCCATGTGATGCGAGCTTTTACTAGGCCTATGTCATTAGCATGTAGGCTGATGCCATAGTTTTCCTTAAAATGAGAATCCACTGATTTAAAAAACATTCCTGGTTTTAAAGCTAACTTAGATAATTTAAAAATAATATTTTGTGAGTTTAAAATTCTAAAATAAAATCTAACAAGTAAAAGGGAGTGATGATGTTTCAATAAAAACTGATTAAGAGAAATTAGCACCAGATGGCTGCTTGTTGAGATAGCGGCACCGCATAATCTTTTTAATGCATATATATATATATATATATATATATATATATATATATATATATATATATATATATATATATATATAATATATATATATATATATCACTGGTCAACACGATATTTCTGGCAAAAGGTTTTATAAAACAAATTCTAACTGAATTTGGGCTGCTGATTACGAATATGAACTCAATTTTTGTCTATCACATCAGGATTTCGCGATATAGCATTTTCAATTTTTGATGAAAATGACTCATCAGCCTATATATCGAAGGTTTCAAGATAAAAACACGTGATTTTAGTAATACATTTTGTATATTCTTAATCAAGGAATTACAAAGATTACGAAGTCCATGTACAAGTAAATCAAATATAGTGACAGAATTGAAATAGAAAATATAAACAATACATATATATGGTGCACAGATCAATGGCAAGTAGCAGTTATGTGAATTTTTTTTTTGGCTGATCTCTGATGTACAGCTTCTGGGTTGTCTCTCATCAAGCTCCAGCAATAATCCGCCATCATATGTGAGTCCCACCGGCCTTGATACCGTTCTTCCATTGTTTTAATGTCCTGATGAAAACGCTCCCCTTGTTCCTCGCTCACATCCCCAAGGTTCTCCGGAAACTTGTCCAAATGGCTGTGTAAATAGTGAACCTTGATACTCATTCTACATCCAAGATCTCGCAGGCTCATAGTAGCTCTTCCACAATCTCTTCATAGTTGTCTGCTTCTTATTCCCTAGAAAAATTCTTCACCACATTACAAAATGCATTCCAAGCTCTTTCTTCTGTCTCATTCATTGATGTGATAAAAATTTGGATCTCTCATTAGTGTTCTTATTTGAGGTCCATCAAATATTCCAGCCTTTTTCTTCTCTTCACTAAGACCAGGAAAAGTTGAACATATATAGCTGAAGCATTCTCCACTGTGATCAAGAGCTTTGACGAACTGCTTCATCAATCCAAGTTTTATGTGCAAAGGAGGAAAGACAATCTTCTTCCTATCCACTAGAGGATCATTGATGACATTCTTATCGCCAGATGCCAAACTCTGTCGCTGAGGCCATTCTTTTTCACCCAATGCTCTGCTGTAGCTCTACTGTCCCAGTAACACAGAAAAACAGGGGTAGTTTGTGTACCCTCCTTGCTGACCTAAAAGAAAGTTAACCATTTTCAAATCGACACAAATTAACCACCCATGAACATGATATTGCAACCTCTCTAGGACAATCTTGATGTTGTTATTCTTCTTTAAGTTTACAGAATGACCTATTGGTACAGAGCCATACTTATTTCCATTGTGTAACAGAAACACATTTCAAACTTCTTTTGGAACTGTCAATAAAAAGCCTCCAATCCCTTGAATCATATGCTAGCAGTCCCATAAAAAGAAGTAGCCCTTCTACATCAGTACAATAGACAAGCTGGCCATCTGAATGGAAGTACTTACGCAGTTCTGCTTCCCTGTTACGATAAAATGAGACACCTGTGCCGGGTTTCAGCATTCGATTCTCTTGCAGTTCAGCAGACTCTTTTGGTAGATAAAGATCTCTAACCAAATCATTCAAAGCAGACTGAGTAAACAGAATTGGTTTGTCACAATCTTCATCAGATGGCTGAAAAAATATCTGTAGTGTCTTCTTCATCAGTGGGAGCAGGTGAGCAGAGATCTGTTTCATCATTTTTTGAAGCTCAGTAAATATTGGTAACAGGTATTTCTTCACTATGGGTAACTGGTCGAATAGCTGAAGGGATACTTGGGTATTGCAAATATTCTTGTTTTTTCTTATTGAAACCTTTTACATGACAAGGCAGAAATAGCAGTCATCTAAATGATTGCTTGGTTCTCTCCAAACCATAGGCACTCCAAACTTAAGTTTAGCCTTCTTTCCTTGAGACCATGATCTCAAAGTCTCAACACAGGTTTTGCACACTTTGTGAGGAGCCCAATGCTTGTCTTGGTCTCCAAGTGGTACTTTGAAGTACGCAAAATACACGCTCTTAACAAAGTCAGTAATGTTGCGCCTCTGAGTCTTCAAAGTAAAGCTTCCACAGATGTAGCAAAATATATTTGGATCATTTGAGCACTTTCTTCTGTGAGATGTAGAGGCCATTGTTAGAGCAGCAACACCAACTGCGGACAA
>JACEEZ010004103.1:10000-20000 GCA_016584305.1 Chionoecetes opilio | reverse complement strand
AGTAAGGAAGGGAAAGTGTGCGAGGGGAAAGCAGGGTGACGGAGGGAATGGAGATTAAGGAGGAGAGGAAAGTGTCGCTAAAGGATGCGTAGAAAGGCTGAAAGAAAAAGACGAGAAATAAAAGAGGGTCTAAATAGGATGAAGGAAAATGAATATGTCTAAAATGAAGTCAAGAATGTAATGTATAGAAGAGCTTCCCGTTGTCATAGCATTCTTACATACATATAACATTAGGGGGTGCAGTCAGTTCGTACACAAGTTGTTTCGTACACCTGTAGATTCGTACACCAAAAAGTTGTTTCGTAGTCTATATGATATACGTAGTCGTTTCGTACACTCAGCTCAGAGATGAACTTGATTACTAGAGTTACGAAACGAATCCAGGTATGTACGAAAAAACTCAATATCAGTGTACGAAACAACTAACAAAACCTGGGGACGAAATAACTTGTGTACGAAACTCCCTGTAACCTAAAATTTGATACTAAGTGAAAAATAACATATAGACTATCACAGAAAAAAAATACTGAGTCAAGCAAGTGTCATGCGTCATACGAAAAAAAAAGAGTGAAAAGAAAAGGCAAGCAACACACATTTCCATGCCATCAATAGTACATTTCCAGCTTAACCCCGTGAGACCCAGAATGTAATTTCCATTGTATTTTGGCTACCATTAGACGATTTTTAATGAATACAATCAATATTTTAAAGATATGACCTGTTTAGTATCCTTGTCGACTAACTGATTTGGTATATTCAGTTACTTTTCTTAATTTTATGGCTCGACTACATACGATTTTTTATAGCAAAGGAAAGATCTGGGCGTGAAGTGGTTAAAAAAAGACGTAAAATACTCAAAAAAACAACGTAAATGATACAACACGCTGATAAACAGACTCACACGTCCATTGACTCAACACAGAAGTTAGGAAAGTCACAAATGTCTCATCCATATATACACGTTTGTTAAGGTTGTGTTTTGAGCAGGATTGAAGTAAATACAGTGTTGAGCTTTTGTGGTGTTATAGAGAGAAAGGAGAAGTACAGGAACTCTCAGCTTTACCTAAGTTACCCCTAGAGAGAGCGAGAGAGAGAAGAGAGAGAGAGAGCGAAGGAGGGGAAGAGAGAGAGAGGAGAGAGAGAGAGAGAGAGAGAGAGGAGGAGAGAGAGAGAGAGAGAGGAGTATTTGAAGTCAAGAAAAAGAAACACCCCATCTTCCGCGGGTTTCGGGGTCTGATGGGGCCATTTGTTGCTCCCCCGCCGTTACGCCCCAACGGATAGAAGGGCAGGAGTGAAGGGAGTCCCCATGAGGGAGGAGGAAGAGGAGAGGAGAAGGAGGAGGGTGGAGTATGGGCAGGGGAAAGGGCTAGAAAGGGAGGGGAGTGCGATGAAGGAGGTGGTAGGAGGAAGAGGAGGGGGGGGAAAGGGAAAGGGAAAGCGTGGAGGAGAGGGGGAAGGAAGGAGGGTGGGGGATAGGGCAGTGGCAGGAGCGAAGACAATTGTAAATGTCAGAGAAAATTGAAATCCACTCTGGAACCATTTATGATTTTTCACGAAGAAACATAAAAAAAATTCCGCTTAAAGAATATTGACGTGTGATTTTTTACGCCGGATGATTGCATGATATTGTATTCATTGTTTGGTATTAGCAGAACATCGGAGAGAGGTTGGCATGTTTGCTGCTGGTGGATGGAAATGTAGGTTACGTATAGGAAATGATGCTCCACGGGATAGATATCAAGAAGGAGAGAATAACAGAGATTGGAAGGATTTGAGAGAGAGAGAGAGAGAGAGAGAGAGAGAGAGGGGAGAGGAGGAGAGAGAGAGAGAGAGAGAGAGAGAGAGAGAGAGAGAGAGAGAGAGAGAGAGAGAGAGTGGGTCGTGCAGACTCCCGAGGCCCAACTGGAGCCTGAGGCGCCTCCACCCATGAGGGTTGGTGACGAAGAGCCCTGCGTATATCTATCTGCCTGCCGAGCCGAAGCTGGTGGCCTGGAGGAGATCCTACGGACTCTACTCTGAGGCGCCTCCGCCCAAGAGCCGGGTCCTCGCCTGCGTTGAGGACTTCCTGGAGGAGGACTTCAAGTCTCCCGCCGCTGCCTGACCGGCAGTGGCGCCGCCAGGGCCTCGCGTCAGACATCTGAGGGCCAGCCTTCTCCCGGCACCCCAGGAGCCCAAGGCCTCGCCGGGGTGGTGGGCCGCCGTGTTGGAGGAGGGCACGCCTGTGTCGGAGGCTGAGACAGAGCACGGGGTGTTCCACTTTCCCGTGCCCGTACCGCCCCCCGCGAAGAGGAGGCTGAGGGCGAGGACGAGCTCGGGCAGTGTTTGCAGGGGAAGAAAGCCCTGTCACGCCTGAATGTGGCTGGACGGCAGCACTACGCGGGGGGACATCACACGGGCAGCACCACGGGGTGACGCCGTGACGGTGCTGCCCGCCTGGCGCCGCGACAGCGAACTCGAGGTGCGTCACCAACGAGAACACAGAAAGTGGCAAGGCCTACGTGACTACCTTCAACAGCTGTGTCAGGGCCAGGAGGAGCCCCGTCCCCGCGGCGGGGCGTGTAGGGGCGGCCCCGGCACCAAGCGACGCGGTGGGGAGTGAGGCCCTTCGCCGCCACCCTCAAGCCACACAACATTCCTCGCGCGTTGAAAAAGAAATATAATGAAAAAAGATGAAAAGAAATAAAAGATCGTAGGAAGGATATACACCACAAACCTAAACCTCTATATTTTTCTTCCTCTTCACACATCTACTCAGTTATTCTTTTCCACTTGCCCAACATTTACACTTGTTTGAGCCGCCGGGTTGAGGAGGGGAGGGAAAGGAGAGGAAGGGGATGGGAGGGAGGGAGGCCAGGTAGGTGAGGCAGGTAGGAGGAGGAGGAGGATCTAAGGGCTATGGAGAGAGGCTTAAGCAGGTCTGAAGGAGATCATAAATGCCAGGGAGAGGAAGCTTAGCGCGGGAGGAGCGTTGCTGGAGAAGCCTTGAATGGAATGGAATCTCGCTTCCTCACAACCTATGCAGTTTTTTCACTTCACTTATTTCTTTATACCTTCCTTCTCTTTCACTGCTTCTCTCCTTGCTCGGATACTTTAGAGCGTGAAAGGGATAATTTTAGGTAGTTATTTTTCCTTTTCCTCTCTTTCTCTCCTTACGCGGATACTTTAGGGTGTGTGAGGGTGAGTTTTAGGGTGTTTAGGGTGGGATGCGGGGGTTCAGAGGCGCCTTAATGACCTCGTACAGGTAATTCATGGGCAGGTGGGTCGGCCGGTGACCTGGAATGACCTGCCGGGGATGTGGTGGTGGTGTCGGTGCTCCCAGTGAAGGGCTTTGATATTTACTTTTTATTTATATTACTTTTACTTACTTTACTTACCATTTATTTTCTTGATATTTACTTACTTTACTTGACTTGATGCTTTACGATTTTGATATTTTTTCTTTATTTTCGAAGGGCTTTGAGATTGTTTTTTTTATTTATATTACTTTTACTCTCTTTACTTACTATTTATTTTCTTGATATTGACTTACTTTACTTACTATGTATTTTCTTGATATTGACTTACTTTACTTTATTTGATAATTTACGATTTTGATTTTTTCTTTATTTACGACTGACTACGTTGTTGTTTCCATGTTGTGTTTTGGCTTTTTTGTTGTTTTTGTGATGGAGAAGTGAAGAGTTTTTGTTTTTGTTTTCGTCTTAATGTCTGTTTTGTTGTTATTGTTTTGTGTTTCTAGTTTCTGTGGGGTGTAAATGTTCCCTTTTCGCCTCTTCATTATTTACTTTTGACTCTAAATATATTGTTTCTTTGTTGTGTTTTAGCTTCTTGGTTGTTTTTGTGATGGAGAAGTGAAGAGTTTTTTGGTTTTTTCTCCTAATTAATGGCTGTTTTTGTTGTTTTTGTTATTGTTTTTTGTAGTTTTTGCACATTGAAAGGAATGGTTCTTTGTTTTGTTCGTTGTTTGAGTTGTGTTAATCGACCTATTGTCTTTTTCAGGGTTTTTTCACACATGAGGTAAAAAGGAATATTTATGTTTTCGTTCTTCCATATTCTCTAAATTTTTCTCTAAATCTTTTATCCTCTTATTTATTTTCTTCTCTTTCCCTCTAAAGGTCCATTCACACATAGCAGTGGCGTATCAGTGCCGTGTCCGCTCAGTCCATCAGTGTCAGTGAGAAAAAAATATCGTTGAATTGAAATTGGCGGACGCATTCACACATGTATCGCTGGGATGATTACGTGTCAAATCAGCGATTGCACCGTGAGACTGAATCGAGGCCTATTACCTGCATAGTCCGTCAGCGCCAACTTCGGCTATATGGGCATGTGGCACGCTACCCTGAAACCGATCCTTCCCATCGGGTTGTATCTGTAAGAGACAATCCGGCGTGGAGGAGGCCAAGGGGGCGCCCACAAGGCTCGTGGCTGGGGCAAGTTGATGTTTCTTGTCGAGAGCTGCTTGGTATGGGAAAGGAGCCTGCATGGGAACTCGCGCGTGGTGACCCTCGGGAGTGGCGTCGTAGGGTGGGCGAGGCGACGCGCCCCCCGGCGTATGCCCCCAATGATTGATTGATTGATTCACACATGTCCGGCGCAGTACCGTGTTTTGGCTCCCAGTGTCAGTGACGTATCAGTTCCGTGAAGTTGAATATCGCCGCCACAGATATTTTTTAGTTTTTGACGGACGTCGGACAAGTGTTTGGAGTTTGTGAACGAAAATAAATGATGAACTTGTTATTGAATTGGTTCGAAATCCTTCAGTTCTGTATGATTGATCACAACCAAAATATATGGACAGCAGTTTCAAACAAGCTATTTGGATTAATTTGAAACACTTTTCAGACATTCTAAAATATTGGAAACATTTAGTTCAATCTTCAATTAGCTCCTTGTATAGAGTAGTAAACTATCCTTCACTTTCTCTTTTCTTCCACGCCTCATGTATCCACTTCCTTTTCTTCACCTTAGGCTCAACCTCTTCTTCCTCATCCAAAATTATGGCAATCATTGTCATCTCCATGTCTGTAAACTTTGCCATCTTGAAAATCACTGACTTCAAACAACGGAGTCACTACGGCTATGTGTGCCCAGACGTCACTGATGCGTCACGGATATCACGGACACTGAACTGACACGGCACTGATACGCCACTGATAGGTGTGCCCAGACGTCACTGATGCGTCACGGATATCACGGACACTGAACTGACACGGCACTGATACGCCACTGATAGGTGTGAATCGACCTTAAGTCTTTCTCTTAACCCCTTGCGACCCAGAACGTAATTTCCATTGTAATTTGGGTACTATTAGACGATTTTTAGTGACTATAAGCAATATTTCATAGATATGACCTGTTTAGTATCCTTGTCGACTAACTAATTTGGTATATTCAATTACTTTTCGTAATTTTATGGCTAACAACAGACGATTTTATATAGCAAAGGAAAGATCTGGACGTGAAGAGGTTAATGGGTTTTGTATCGTTATCGTTTGCGTTGATGGATCGTTAAATGATGACCAAAGTTTTCTCTTCTACGTTTTATGCATCATTCAGCTTCAGTTATTTAAATCAACTCGGGTTATGGGATTAACATTTTTATCTCTGATTTATCCTCGTAAATCCTACGTGACGTTAAATTCCCTTGCCAACTAGCTATAAAAAAAACAATAAAATATAGAAGCACTTAATTTCGCACTTCTTGTTTTTTTTCGCGTTAAAAAAGAATGAAATGTATGTGTGTGTGTGTGTGTGTGTGTGTGTGTGTGTGTGTGTGTGTGTGTGTGTGTGTGTGTGTGTGTGTGTGTGTGTGTGTGTGTGTGTGTGTGTGTGTGTTTTAGTAATTCGTCTAAACAAACGCACTTTTCTTATCGTCGTTCACAATTTTGAATATTGATACGAAGACACAGCACCGAGGCAGAAACTTTACTAACTAGGGGGGGAGGCACTCAGTAGAGCGCATACCTCCGCCCGAATATTTCATCAATTGGTTGCCATGGCAACAGTTGTGATTCGATTTCATAAAGAAAAAAAAAAAAAAAAATATATATATATATATATATATATATATATATTATATATATATATATATATATATATATATTATAATAATATATATATATATATATATATATATATATGCACTCAGTATGAGCGGCATACCTCCTCGGCCGGAGGTATGCGTTCATTGGTTGCCATGGCAACAGTTGTCAATAGATTTCATCCAAAATTAAATCAGTTCTTCCTTATACCAAATAGACTTGGTATACCAAGTTTGGTCCAGATCTATTTGTAACTTTTTGAGAAATCTTGTACACTAACAAACAGACAGACAGACAGACAGATCGGGGTGAAAACATAACCCCTCCAACTTGGTTGGCGGAGGTAATTATGATGAAAACTAATACACAAAACCAGAAGTGTTCTAGGCGCATGTGTTTGTCTGTGTGCCTTGTTGTACTCGTCTTGTTACTTTTGGCTACACTCAAGTTAATCTCTTGTTGCCTTGTGTCACTTATATTCCCTTAAACTTATGAATGTCTTTGCCTGTACATATCACCTCCACCTCCTTATCACTCACGTTAACCCCTTGAGGCCCAGAACGTAATTTCCATTGTAATTTGGCTACCAATAGACAATTTAAATAAGTATGAGCAATATTTTATAGATAATGACCTGTTTAGTATCTTTGTCCACTAGCTAATTTGGTATATTACAGTAAGTTACTTTTCGTAATTTTATGGCTAACAACAGACAATTATATATATTATAGGAAAGATCTGGGCGTGAAGGGGTTAAGGAGGATGGGTAAGAAGCAGACAAGGGACGGGAACCAAAGAGGTGCTGAGGATATGTGAGGCAAGAAGGTGGTGTGGACGGGACGCATATTCCCGTTCTCTGGAATAGTATGTGGTATGGGGATGTCTCTAGCCAATCACCGTTGTCCAAGCTCGTGACGTCACATTGGGGGTGGAGCTTAAGTGATCGCTGGGCTATAATCTGTGTTTTATTGAAGATTAGACTAATTTAACCTAACCTAACCAAGACTATTTGAATGATGTTAAATAGAACAGATTTAAACCCAGCAATCACCTTTAAGCTCCATCCCCATGTGACGTCATGAGCTTGGACAACGGTGATTGGCTAGAGACATTCCCATACCACATACTATTCCAGAGAACGGGAATATGTGGCCGGGACAGGAACATGAAGGAGAGGGAGGTAATACAAAGGAATACAAAGGAAGAACAGACAGCAACAGCCCTACTGGTCCAAACGAGGCTACCTGTGTGACTACTTTCTACCACTATAGTTTCTACGTGTTAGAGGTAAAAGAATAGTAAAGTTGAAGGCTCCTCCCCACCCACCTCTCCCTCCGGCCGAGGTAGGTAGAGGAAGAGGTAATAGGAAAGAATAATAAGGTAGTGGAAGAGGTAATAGGTAAGGATAGTAAGGTAGATGAAGAGGTAATAGGTAAGGATAGTAAGGATAGTAAGGTAGAGGAAGAGGTAATAGGTAAGGATAGGTAGGAGAGGAGGAAGGCAAGGTAGCGAGCGGTGAGGCGCGTGCCGGAGCGAGGAAGGATAGGCAGGGATAGGTAAGGATAGGTAGGATAGGAGGTAATAGAAGAAGGTGAGGCGCGTGCCGGAGCGAGGAAGGCTAGGCAGGGGCGAGGTGGGTTCCACAATTTTCTTGAGTCAAGTCGGAAATCAACTTAGCGGACTTAAGACTTATGTCACGCCCGGGAAAGTCAGCAGAAGCGACCTGGACGGACTGACTGACTGACTGCAGGTGACTTACGGAAGAAAACGGAAACATTCATTGATTTTCTAGCCATACTGCGCTATTTATCAAGGTTATTGACTGGCCCAACTGATGATGATGATGATAATAAGTTGTAATAATAATAATGAAATCAATAAAGAAGAGGAATAAGAGGAAGAAACAGTAAACATCAGCGGCTCGGTAAGGTCTCAGTATATATGCAAAAGGTGAAGGATTAAAATTTCTCGCCTGTTAGAAAGTGTTTTGAAGTCAAGTCTTTCATGTCGACGCCGCTGTCCGTGTGGCAAAGAATAGCTACGGACATGAGGAAGAAGAGGAGGAAGAGGAGGAAGAAGAGGAGGAGGAAGAAAAGGGGAGGAGGAGGAGGAGGAGGAGGAGGAGGAGGAGGAGGAGGAGGAGGAGGAGGAATACAAATGAATACAAAGGAAACACAAACAGCAACAGACCATTTTAGATCCTTACATGGCTGTTTGATTTAACTACACTACACTAACTAGATAATAAGAGAGAAAGGATAGGAAAGTAGAAGGCTGGAGGAGGAGGAGGAGGAGGAGGTGGAGGTGGTGGTGGTGGAGGAATACAAAGGAATACAAAGGAAGAACAGACAGCAACAGCCCTACTACGCCAAACGAGGCTGCCTGTGTGACTACTTTCTACCACTATAGTTTCTACGTGTTAGAGGTAAAAGAATAGTAAAGTTGAAGGAGGAGGAGGAGGAGGTGGTCGAGGAGGAGGAGGAGGAGGAGGAGGAGGAGGAGGAGGAGGAGGAGGAGGAGGAGGACTGGAGCTGGAGGAGGAGGAGGTGGTGGTCGTGGAGGAGGAAGAGGTGATCAAGGAAGAGGAGGTGGTCGAGGAGGAGGAGGAGGTGGTGGTCGAGGAGGAGGAGGAGGTGGTGGTCGAGGAGGAGGAGGAACGTAGGGGAGTATAGGAGTAACAAAACGAAGACATAAAAAGGAGGAAACGATAACAAGAATGAGGGGGGGAATGAGGAGGAATGAGGAGGAGGGAATGAGGGGAATGAGAGATGAGGATGATAATGAAGAGGACGAGAGACAAAGGAGAATAAAGATAACATGAAGGAGGAAGAAGAAAAGCACGAACAGGAGGAAGAGGAAGACAAGTTAAAGGGAATGGCGAGGAATGGGAAGAACGGGCGTGTAAATATTCCTCGGGACCAACACGGACTCTTAAGCTCAAGATTAACCTCAGAGTTTATTTATTTTTTCCTTCCCTTCTTTCCTGCCATTTAAGGTTCACAACAATGATCATTACTCATCCCCAAGCCTTATGTAAACACGAGAAGGAGAGGGCAGGACGAGGGGAAGGCCGGGAGGAGGGCAGGGAGAGGGTGAGGTGGGGAGGGGAGGGGAAGGGGGAGGAGGGGAGGGAGGGGAGGGAGAAAGAGAGAGAGAGAGAGAGAGAGAAGTGAAAGGTACAAGGCGTAAAATCAACGCTGAAAAAAAGCCTCAGAGGAAATAAAGAAAAGGTAAATGAGTGCATGAAATTTAATGGATGGATTATTATATTTTTGGGGGTAGAAATATAAGAATTCAAGAAACGAAAGGTAAAATAGCAACAAAGAGAGAGAGAGCGCGCGCGCGCGCGCGCGCGCGCGAGAGAGAGAGAGAGAGAGAGAGAGAGAGAGAGAGAGAGAGAACCATTGGACCACTGCATTATTTCACCCTGACACCCAGAAATCAAGGCAAGACAGAGACAAGGGTAAAAGAAAGGCGGGATAAATTCTCGCCTCTGATTGGTTCTGCTCATTCCCTTGTAGCTCATTCTTCTCTCTGATTGGCCAGACCCGTTTTCTGTGGTCCATTCAGTGTGTTTTATTTCACCCCTCACTGAATTAAAAGGTGGGAATCAAGTTCAATCAACACCACACCTGGTTTTTTTTAATCCCTATGTTTTTTAGTTAGTTTTTTTCCCCGGGAACTAGAATTTCGCAAAAACTCCTGATCCCTGTTCAGTAATGGGAATTAAGTCTGTCTTTTATACAGTCAGCGTAATATTTGAGTTCTTCACTTTTTTGCGTTGAAGTCTTTAGTTGGTCACACCGATAAGGATACAGTGGGAAACAGTTGAAAATACAGGGAAAAATNACTTTTCCTTTAGGCCCAGACCCGTTTTCTTTGGGCATTCATTTTTTTACCACGAAATACAAGGCAGACACTTAGAGACAGACAGACAGCAGAACCATTGGACCACT
>JACEEZ010004103.1:0-5000 GCA_016584305.1 Chionoecetes opilio | reverse complement strand
TTCCGTTCTGATTCATTTCCATCACAAACAAAAGTCACACAATTCACCAAATCAAAAAAGTCACACTAATAAATAATAATATATAGTAAAGTAAGTTATGTAAAGTATAGTAAAGGTGTCCTCGCGGGAAAGGGCACCCGTGGTTTTGTTGACCCTCCGTGCCCGAGGACGGCACGGAGGGTGCCTAAAGGTGCCTTGGTAGCCTTGGGACCCAGGGCACCGAGCAAGGCACACGCTGGCCCCTGGAGGCACCGCTGCCCCCGGTGCCTGGGGGAGGGGCCCCGCTGGCAGCCCTGCACGGCCGCCACCTCGCTGGTGGTCCCCTGATGGCGACGGTCCCGGGTGGGGCTGTCGCTGGGTGGCGGAAACAGACACCCCCCGGGGGGGTACTTGTCCGGGCCCCTGGGGGTTCTCGCCCCCGGGCCCCACGTACCCACGCATGTGGGGCGCCACCTGCACAACCACCTGGCGCCCCGGCCTCGCCATCTCTTGTCGAGGGTCTGCAGGGGTTTGTAAGCCCCCCCGGGGCGGCGGGGGCCTGGCTCTTGGGGCCCTTGACTGTCACCTCCTTAGACTAAAGGGTAAAGAGGGGGGGGCCCCCCTCCCCTCACCCCGGATATGCTGCCAGCTGGGTAAGGTGCCCCCCGGAGGGCCTATGACGGGCCGACGCCGGTTGGCAACCACCGGCGCACCCCCGTCACCGTTCCTCAGCCCAGGACTGACGAACACTTGTGCCCGACCCCTGCGGGGGGCGAGGCCCTTGCCCCCGCAGGCACCCCTTGGGCCGCAGGTTGGGGGGATCCCCGCCACCGTTTGGCCGCGTTCGCGTCCACTTTTTATTTTTTTTTTGATTGTTTGGCTTTTTTTTTTAGCACGAGGGCCGGCTGGGTTTCCTCGTCCTCCTGCTGGTGTGGCGAGGGTCTCGTCGGGAAAAAAGCCCCCGGGCAGGGGGTAATGGTGTCACTCAAATTCCGAAAGGGGTTGGGCGGTGGGAGGTAAAATACATCCCCAAAGGGTTAGGAGACTCCATGACGGTTGAGGGGGGGATGTCTTCCTCTCTCAAAAAGGGGAATGTGGGGAGGGGGTTTCTACATTTTCTGGGGCGACCTCAGTCCATTTATTTTTAGGGGCCCAGGGGTTTGCCCCGGGGAGGCTGGGGCCTTCTTGGGCCGCCCTCGGTCGGGCGGGGCTCAAACCCCTCCTGCGGGCCCCCCTTGAGGGCCCCCCGGGTGCTGCTTTCCTTACTCTTCTCTCCCTTTTTCTTAAGCTTTCTTCGTCTTGCACGCGCAGGAAAAAAGATCCAGGAATTTTTTTAATCCTGCGAAACATCCTGGTGGGGATCGCTGCTTCATTCAGTAAATTCTCTTGGAACCTTCTCAAGAAGCTAATACCTAACAACGATGCGCGCTAGCATAAAGGGTCTAGATGGGATAAGGAGGTGGGAGTTGGGGGTTTTGGGTTTGGAGTTAAAAAAAAAACCCGCCCCAGGGAAAAAACTCTCCATTACCCGTTATAGAAAAAGGGGTGTCCTGACTCTTTTTTTCCTATTTTTTCTCCACCCCTCCTCCTCCCCATTTTTCAGTACCAAAATCATAGAGCAGAAAGGGGACCGGACGTCACAGCACGACTCGTCTATTGGTTCCTATTTTTTTAATACTTTCTCGAATTCTGGGTTCCGCCTTTTTGGAAAAGGTTTGTGAGGATAAGCGTACTCAAGTAAAGTAGTTTCTATAAATACATCGGGTAATGGAAAAAACACTAAAACATTTTTTAAGGAGGGTAAACTAAAAAAAAGGCAATCGAAATTTTATATGAAAGAGCATAAGTTTTTCGAATAAGAGAAGAAATTTTTAAAAAATTGAACTCAATAAGAAGTTATAAAATCAAGACAAATGAAAATAACCAAGTGATAAAATAGTGAATTAAAACCCTACAAGGGGAATTAAAGGGATGAAAAAAAAAACTCCTAGGGGTGTTTTCATTGTGGAAATGAGATGATGGGGAGAGAGAGGGAAAAGAGAGGGAGAGAGAGAAGAGAGGAGAGAGGGGAGGAGAGAAGAGAGAGGGGAGAGCGAGAGAGAGGGGGAGAAGGGGGAGAGAGAGAGAGACAGACAAAAAAAGACAAAAAAGACAACAGACGGGGGCGACGGCAGAGAGAAGACAACAGAGCAAAGGAAACTTAGCGTTTTGCAACCAGGCAGGAGGGATGAGGGGGAATAGCGAGAAAAAGAAACGAAAAGTGGGCCAAGAGGAATTAATGCAAGGTGAAGGGGAGTGAGTGATTTTTTTTAATTAGAGAGATAAAAATAATTGGAAGAGGGAATATACGCGGCGGGGAAAGGACAAGGGTCGGGGAAAGGGTTTTCCAAAACAAAAGGTTTTTCGTCTGAGGGGGAGATTTGGCTAAGTTTTTGAGAGTTGTTTATATTTTAGCTATGAATAATGAAGTGCAGTGGTAAGATTTTTTGAGGAAAGGAGATTCATGAGTAGGAAAGGGGAGGTGAATTTTGTTTTGATGTGTATAGACCACTGTATACCGGGGCTGCCACGGAATATCGGGGCCCGTCGCACAAGGGCCTGTAAACGGAGGGCCCCCCGGATTATATATTAAAAATATTTAGGATATATAGACTGGTTTACAGTATAATGAATACTGTAATTTCTTCGTAAAAGTTTGTTTTATAATTTATCAAAAAAAAAACAGTTAAAACACGCTAAAGAAAAGCCATTACGCGGGCTATGAAGAAATATCAAAAACTTAAATTCAAAATTAACTTTCGCCATTAAAAAAAATTGCGACAACTTTTATCAGAAGGGTACAATAGAAGCGCAATTTTATTACTTTTTCCCTTTTATATTTGTTTTCTGATAAATGAAGTAAACCATGCATAAATTAGGTTAATAGAAAAAAAAATTTTCAATCGGGGAATTTTCCCAATGAGAGGTTATTTATTTTAGTCAACGCTAATTTATAATGGTATAAATTTATTATGAAAACGAAAATATAAAATAAATAAATCATGTAAGTAAATAAGTAAAAAAGTAAATGGCCTTTTGATAAAAGTTGGGCTCGCAAATTTTTAAAAGGCGAAAAGGGTTAAAATGAAAAATTAAGTTCATGATATTCTTCTAGTCGGTAATGGGTTTTTTAGCGTTTTACTGTTTTTTTTTTTGATAATATTATAGAACAAAAAAATTTTCGAAGATTTCAGAACCATATATATGTAACCAGCTATATGATAGTCCATAGCCCCCTTTATCTCTTTTTCGGGCCCCGCAGGCCCCCATGCAGCCCCCCCAATTCAAAACTTGTCCGTGAACAGTCCAGGGATATTTGGGGTTTTTTATTGTAATTGGGTGAATTAAATGTTTTGGGTGATAAAAAAAAAAGGGGAAAATCGCCCTTAAAAAACCCTTTGATTGTTCCATACCCCCCTTTTTCCACCCACGCCCCTTTCACCCCACCACACACACCCCACCACACACCAAAACCCCACCACACACACAACACACAAACACACCCCACACACACACACACCCCACCCACCAACCCCCACCCACCCCCCACCCACCCACCCACCCCCCCCACCCACCCACCCACCCACCCACAAAACCCCCCACACCCACACACCACACACACACACACACCCAACCCCACAACCACACAACAGGGGAACCGGCACGGCCACCTAGATAACATTAAACCCCATAAGCTAAAGAAATTTTGATAATTTTGTTAATTCGGCGACACGAGGGGCAAGGAAAGGGGGAGGAGGGGGAGGGCGAGGACGAGGAGGAAAAGGGGAAAAAGGGGAGAGAAAAGGAAAAAAAGAGAAAGGAAAAAAAAGGGGGAGAAGGGGAAGAAAAGGGGAGAAGGGAGAAGGAGAAAAAAAAAAGTGGAGGGGGGGAGGACAGGGAGAAAAAAGAGGGGGGAGGGGAGAATACGAAGATTAGGTAAAGGTAAAAGGGAGCTAAAGAGAGGAAAAGAGGCAAGAGGAGAAGGGGCGAGGAGGTAAAGATGAGGGAAAAGAAAAAAAGGAAAAAAGCGTGAAAGAGGACGAAAAATAAGATAAAGTAACTGGAAAAAAAAAAAATTAATTTTTTTTTATTTCTTTTTTTTTTTTTCCCCCCCTCTCTCTTCTCCTCTCTCTCCCCCTCTCCTCTCCCCTCTCTCTCTTCTCTCTCTCTCCTCTCTTCTCCTCTTCCCCCTCTCTCTCCCCCTCTCTCCCTCTCTCTTTTCCCCCTTTTTCCCAACTTTTATTCACTCAAACGACCCTTTTTTACGTCCTGTTTATTCCCCCCCTCCCCCCCTCCTCCTTCTCCTCTCCTCCTCCTCCTCCTCCCTCCTCCTCCTCCTTTCCTCCCCTCCCCCCCCGGACATGGTTCATTTTCCAATTTTTCTCCTAGTGAATTTTAATTTGTTAACAAACCCTCTCCCATCCTTTTTCCCGGTGGTTTTATTCCATTAACCTTTTTATCCTCCCCCCTCCCCCTCCTCCCCTCCCTCCCTCCCCCCCCTCCTCCCCCCTCCTCCCCCCCTCCCCTTTTTTCAATTTAAAACGCCCTTTTGGGCTTCTTTTGGTTCCCCAGCATACAAAAAACTCCCTTTAAATTTAAGGATAAGTTTTCCCTTACGCCTGCCCGGGACCTAAAAAAGCCTCCTTTTTGGACCAAAAAGCCCCTCGGGCCTAAAAACCTTGTTGGCTAAAAAAGCCATGTTCCTAAAAAACTGTTCCGCCTTTTACCTAAAAAATCTTTACCTAAAAACCTCTTCCCTAAAAAAACCCCTGGGGGACCTCCCTTTTCTCCCTTTCCTCTCCCTTTGGGGTTAAAAAAGTTGTTAACTAAAATCCTCTTTCCTAAAAAGTGTTGTTAAAGTTTTCTTTTTTCCCTTTTCTTTCTCCCTTTTTCCTTTTCTTTCTTCTTCCTTGGCCCTCTTCATTTTTTCCCCTTAGGCCCGCTTTTCCTTTTTGGCTGGCCATTTTAGGCCCGATTTTTAG
>JACEEZ010004102.1:0-17500 GCA_016584305.1 Chionoecetes opilio | reverse complement strand
GTAGCTTCATCTTAAGTTTCCTTTTAAACCGTTCTAATGCAGCTACTGTAAACGGACATTGTTCTTCTCCTAAATCTATCAATAGTGGTGTTCCCCAGGGTTCTGTCCTATCACCCACTCTCTTTCTGTTATTCATTAATGATCTTCTAAGTCCAATTTAAAGCCCTATCCACTCCTACGCTAATGATTCTACCCTGCATTTATCAACGTCGTTTATTAGACGTCCATCTCAGCAGGAGCTAAGTGATTCACGGAGAGATGCCACCGAGCGCCTAACATCTGATCTTTCTTTAATTTCAGATTTGGGCAAAGCAAGCAAACCTTGTCTTGCTCAATGGCTCAAAAACCAAATTTATTCACCTATCTACTTGACAAAGCCTACCAGATAACTATCCCCTCTTTTTCTTCAATGACACTTAACTATATACTTCTACAATGAACATTCTTTGACTATCTTTTACTAAAATTCTGTACTGAAAATTTCACATCTCATCTCTTGTTAAAAAAGCTTCTAAGAAGTTAGGTGTCCTGTGTCGTCTGCGTCCTTTTTTTTTTCTCCCTCCCAGTTGTTTGCTCTCTACAGGGGCCTTATCCGCCCATGTATGAAGCATGTCTTACATGTTTGGGGAGATCCACTCATACAGCTCTCCTAAACAGGGTTGAGTCAAAAGCTTTTCGTCTCATTAACTCCCCTCCTCTGACTGACTGTCTTCAATCTTTAAATCACCGCCGCAATGTTGCTTCTCTTGTTATCTTCTAACGTTATTTTTCATTCTCACTGCTCTTCTGAACTTACTAACTGCATGCCTCCCCCCCCTCCCGCGGCCTCGCTGCACAGGACTTTCTACTCATTCTCATCCCTATTCTGTCCATTTTTCCTAATGCAAGAGTTAATCAGTATCTTTACTTTTCATCCCTTTCACTGGTAAACTCTGGAACTCTCTTCCTGTTTCTATTTTTCCACCTTCCAGGACTTAAATCTTTTCAAGACAGGAGTAACAAGACGCCTCCCGAACTAAATTGGCCCACCCCCCTATTTGTATTCTCTTACTGTCTTCTTTATAGGGACTGGCAACGAAGCGGGCTTTGTGTTACCATCTTTTTGTTGTGCCCTTGGCCATCCTTTGTGATGTAACAAAACAAAATAAAACAAAATGAGGCAACAAGTGTGGTAAGGAAACAACTCGTCTCCTCCAGTGCCCAGGATTTCCAGGCATTTCCTAGTAATTAAGGTAACGAGGCAATCAGGTGATCCCAGTATGAGGTCATCGTTATTTACGGTCCCTCGTTCTTCCCCCAGCATTACGAGGGGAAAGACACGTGTTTGAGGAGAGGAGGGAATTAATGAAGATAGAAAAAGGAATAAAATGGAATTTAGTGGAAAGGAAAATAAGGCCACAAATTGGAGTGTTGCCAAAAATTGGGGTATTGAAGAAAGAAAAATTCAATGAAAATTATATGGAAACCAAGTGAATAGGAAAAAAAAGTGATTTAAAATCCTGTGTAATTAATTAAAAGAAAAGTGCGGATCTTGTGATGACGAAAATAAGAAAAAAAGTGTATAGTCTACCCTATCTAAGAGGAAAGTAAGGAAAAATGTGGTATACAAATCACATCAATTAGGAAAATAGGGGTAAAAATTTGAAAGAAAGCAAAAAGAGTACAAATAAGAGGTCTAAATGGAAAAAAAAGTATAAGGCCTATCTAAGGGAAAATGTGGTGTACACATATCACATAAAGAAAAAAAGGAAAAAAAAGAGAGAACAAAAAGTACAGTGAAGAGTAAATACAGATACAGAAAAGATACAGATAAGAGTAGATACAGATACAGAAAATATACAGATACGAGTACAGATAAAACGAAACAAAGGGGAAAAGTGTCGAGGAGGAGGAAAAACTGACCCCTTTCCCAGCCGTCCTTGGATGTACACTCCGCACCCTCCGATAAATGACGGAAAGGACGCCGTGTGTTGAGACGTTGAAGAATTTTTCCCCTCTTCCTCCTCCCAACGTTGATGTGGGAAAGTGACGGGTGTGGGGCGCCGCAGAGGGGCCGGCGTGATTACAAAGGATTAGAAGGGAAACACAAACAGCAACAGACCATTAGGTCCTTACATGGCTGTTTGGTTTAACTACACAACACTAACTAGATAATAAGAGAGAAAGGATAGGAAAGTAGAAGTTTCCACCCCGGACCCCACCCAACCCACCCATCCCTCCAGCCGAAGCTGGCCGGAAATGAAGTGTTTCCATGGGAGTATAGAAAACTGCATGGAATATGTGAGTAAATTTGAAAGCTGTAATCTATGGCTAACTACCACTATGTTTGGGGGTAGGTGTAGTGCTTGATAGTAGGGTCATTTTATGTGTGTTTTGTAATACTGGGGACACAGAGTGGAGGTTAAAGGGTGGTGCGGCAGCCTTGCCTAGCGCTTTCTTGGGAGGCAGCAGTCAAGCCCCAGCTCCGTTCAATCCACTGCGGATTGTGTAGTTTTCCATGTAGGACGCCGTACGCTAGTAATGCCCCCTGCAACAGTGACCCCTGGTACCTTAAATCCCGATGGTGGGCACTAACTGTCAGGACCTCTGCTGATCCACAGCCCGTCACAGGTCGAGAGTAGTAGTGGTAACCGTTAACTCGGGGCTATCTGTGTGTGTCATGAGTCTAATGTAGTGCTTTGGGGTAGGTTCAAGAGTGATGCGGCAGCCTTGCCTGGCGCTTTCTTGGGAGGCATCAATCATCAGGCCCCAGCTCCGTTCAATTCACTGGGCTTATGCACTTTCCAAGTAGGACGCCGTACACTTTGATGCCCCGGCAGCAGTGACCTTTGGTACATAAATCCCGATGGTGTCACTAACTGTCAGGGCCCTTACTGAACCACAACCCGTCACAGGTCAAAAGTAGTAGTAGTGACCGTTAACTCGGGCTGTCTGACACGAGTGGGAGAGATTTGTATACGCGACTCGCAATCGTTTCACGCAATGAGAGTAAGTATCAGAGGCCCGCGAGATAGATTTATTATTCCGAGATAAACAGTGACAACCGGGGATTTTATATGAAATATTTATCGAGGCGATTTTTAAATTATTCTATTGTATTTGAGTTTACTACGTCTGAGAGCAGCCCATTCCATACGTTTACAACACGGTTCGTGAAGAAGTTCTTTGCATCGTTTGTTACAAACCGTTTTCTTGCTAATTTTAAATCCGTTGTTTTCTAGTTTTTCTGGTAGTAAGTTCGTAAATCAGACTCATATATGGTATCTTTCCACCAAGTTGAGTGTAAAGAATCCTTAGAGAGTACGTATGAGAGAATGAGATGCATGGGGCCCCTCAGTGATGGGGGACACCGTATGAATGTGATGCAGAGAGGAAGGAGGGGAA
Source organism: Chionoecetes opilio (assembly GCA_016584305.1). Taxonomy (NCBI): domain Eukaryota; kingdom Metazoa; phylum Arthropoda; class Malacostraca; order Decapoda; family Majidae; genus Chionoecetes; species Chionoecetes opilio. Next base: position 14,116 of record JACEEZ010004102.1, on the reverse strand, counting down.
AATGAAACTCCTGAACGCCAGACCAAAGGCTTCACCGATATCTTCTCGCCAGACTCATATATAGTATCTTTCCACCAAGTTGAGTGTAAAAGATTTCTTGGACAAACACGTATGAGAGAGAATAAGTGACAGGGTGCCCCTCAGTGATGAATGTGATAAATATATGATGAATGATGTAATGAATGTGATGCAGTGAGAGGAAGGATGAAACGCCTGAACGCCATAAACGAGAACTAAAGACCAAAGGTTTCACCGACAGCATCTGCTGGGTGACTCCCAACTCAAGCTAAAACTCAAGAGTGGGCGGAGCCAAGCGGCTGGAGAGGCGCCAATGCGGGAGGCTGGAGGAGCCTGCCGAAAAGGCGAGCGTATTGTTAAAATGCCGCCCGGTGAGTGATGAGATACCTCCTTATTTTTTTTTAATTTTTTTTTTTACATTTGTGGCTATAGCGCTGTAGGCAGTGGTGACCGAGGGTTTGGATAGTAGGCTCTGGGGGTTCACTTGAGGGCTCTGATGGTTGGTCCTCGCCCGTGGTGGCGCAGGTAGGATTCTTAAAGTGACGCCTGTGATTAGAGGCTCATGCCACCTCCTGATGTACTCGCAATCGAAGGTAGAGTTGATGGGCAAGGCATGTGGGTGTTCTTAGGCCACTTGATAGTGCTGAAAGGTTTTGGTTTTCTTCGGGGATCGAACTTGGGTCACCGAGAACACCAATCGGAGACGCTAACCACTCCGCTACCGCCTCCCCAATTTGTAGTGATGATGTTTTCAGGGGTTATATTGATAGGGCTGTACACAGTCTAAGGGCTATATGCCAAAAAAATTCTCCATCCGTTGCATCGCGTTTCGGCAAGCAGGAATCAACATACGACGCAAACGCGTCGAGCAATGAGTGGAGATTTGAGTCAGCTGATTGCGTTCACAAAGCACATACCACCTGCATACCGCTCTGCCCTTATTCCATCCTATTTCTTCCCAAACCATTACAGGCGAATTTTCAACATAACCGAGAGTGACATGCATACACTGTGAATGCACATGTGTCATAATTAAGGTAAAATTAGGTGCAGGAGGCCTTATATTGCTGTGATAAGTGGTGACGAGGGAGAGCGGCCGTGGTGGAGGTGGTCAGCCATATTGCTTTGTGGCGACTGACGACACCTGGAGTTCAAATGTACGCACAAGCATCACTCAGGCCCATTTTTTCTTCAACAACGCCTCGTATAAGTGGCGAACACTAACAAAGCTATTATTTTAATGGCAGAAATGATAAATTAGGCTAGTAAAAGGAATTAGATAGGTGTAAAACAGTCAACATACTGATGCCGCCTTGGAATCGCTTGTTTTGATACACCTGCCCAAATCTCCACTGGCCGGGCATTTGAAAACAATTGTTGTATATCCCACCGGTGGAGATACGACGGTCGGGAGTCTCCACCTGCTGCAGGGATTTGACGAGCATTCTTGCATTTAGCCCTCAGTGTATTATTTTGTATTTACACGTGGAAGGGGAAGCCAAGACAACGAGTCCGGCCAATGCGGCCGAGGCCGGAGGAAGAGAGCGTGTCCTCACGCAGTGAGGGATTGTGGGGAAGTGGGGATAAGGTCACGGGGCAGCTGCTGACCTACGCTGCCCCGACAAACAAAAGGCCTGTCACCAAGCGTACAGCCAGCGGTTGGCAGAATAGCATCATTACCAATTACCAATACCACCATCACATTCTTCCCCCCCATGAAAAAGAACAACGTACCCACACGTTATACAAGAGAAAGGGACATGAACAATAATAAGTGAATCAAGGTAGGTAATTGAGAGATAGCAAACATAGAAACTGACAGTAATTGCCAGATAGCAAACAGAGTGCTGTGAAGTGTGGGGCAGGTGTATCCGGCTTCTTTACTGTGAATACAGGAGTGAGGCAAGGGTGCGTCCTTGCCCCATCACTTTTCAACGCTTGTATGGACTGAGTATTGGACAAGGTTGTAGATCAAAGTTATTGTGGAGCATCTGTTGGCAACACCAAGATCACTGATCTTGTTTTTGCCGATGATGCAGTAATCTTTGCTGCGTCGCTGGAGGTCCTGGTGATGGCTCTCGAGGCGCTGCACGAGGAGGCAAAGCCTTTGGGACTTGAGGTCTCCTGGCTCAAGACCAAGGTCCAGGTGTTTGGAGACTTACTAGATGAAGCAGTACAGGCTGTTCATGCTTGTGGCGAGGACATTGAGATCTTGGAAAGTTACACATACCTTGGTAGCGCAGTCCATAATGACGGCGGGTCACGTCAAGAAGTCTTACGGTGGCTTGGCATAGCTCACGGTGTTATGGACTCGCTCAGCGGGAGTATTTGGCGTTGTCGGTACCTGTGCAGGAGGACAAAGATCCGGATCTTCAAATCGCTTGTGATCCCTGTCTTACTCTATGGTTGTGAGACATGGACACTGAATAGTGACTTGAAGAGACGAATCAATGCCTTTGGTAATAAGTGTCTTCGCAGAATCATGGGGGTATCGCTGGGATGATTACGTGTCAAATCAGCGATTGCACCGTGAGACTGAATCGAGGCCTATTACCTGCACAGTCAGTCAGCGCCAAATTCGGCTATATGGGCATGTGGCACGCTGCCCTGAAACCGATCCTTCCCATCGGGTTGTATCTGTAAGAGACAATCCGGCGTGGAGGAGGCCAAGGGGGCGCCCACAAGGCTCGTGGCTGGGGCAAGTTGATGTTTCTTGTCGAGAGCTGCTTGGTATGGGAAAGGAGCCTGCATGGGAACTCGCGCGTGGTGACCCCCAGGAGTGGCGTCGTAGGGTGGGCGAGGCGACGCGCCCCCCGGCGTATGCCCCAATGATTGATGATTGATTGAAACATAGAAAACATATAATTGAATTGCAACCCCAAAAAGGGATACTAAATTGCTCAAACAATACATATATATGGAGGTACAGTAAGCATCCAGAGGTAGATGCAAATCAGGCAGAACCACAAGGAAAAGTGGCATGCAAAGAAAATGAGCCACATAAGCAGGAAAACGGGCTGAAGTTGGTTACAATGATAAGCGTGCAGAAAGTAAATGTGAATCACAAGAATACTGAGAGACAACGAAAAAGGAGCCAATTACTAGCACAAGGAGCCACGTGCGTGTAAAAGAAACTACAAAATGCAGAAGCAATACCATACCACAAGATATACGAAGTGGAGGAGAATGCAGAGCTAATAATCACAATAATAAGTGAAATAGCAGGAAGCCACGTGCGAGCACAGAGATAAAATGCGTGCAGGGAAGGAAACTAAATAAATAGCAAAAGGTATATCATGCCACAAGGGGAAGTGGAAAAGAGATGTTAATCACAAAGAGAAGTAATGTACTACGAAAATGAGCCACGTGCTAGCACAAAAAAAAAAAAAATGCGTGCAACATAAGCTAAATCAAAACCAAGCCACAGAGTAAAGTGGGTTAGAAAGATCACAGTGCGAGCACAGAGTGAAATACATGCACCGAAGGAAGCTTAATGAGCACAAGTAAATCATGCCACAAGGGGAAGTGGAAAAGAGATGTTAACCACAGAGAAGTGACAGACTACCAAAAGGTGCCACGTGCTAGCACAAAAATTAAAATACGTGCAACAAGGAAAGAATTACAGAAACCAGAAAGGAAGTCACAATAAGGTAAATAATGACACGGTAGCAACAATATATATGGGCTCGATAAGTCCATTTTCTAGGGGCCATGGGCGTGGCGGCCGTAGCGTAGGAGGGCGGCCGACAGCACGGGAGGTGGGGTGAAGACGCTTCGACCCCACCACGTGGTAGAGGCGGCGGGAGGGGTTGGCGGGAGGGATGATCCCGACCTCACGTGACCCAGGTACACAGGGTCGAGGGTGCAGCATGGCGGGGGTGAGGGGATAGGGGGGGGAATGAGGGTGGCGACCATGCGGTCCTGATGCTGGGAGAAGGGTGGTTGCTTGGGAAGGGGGGGAGCCGGGCGGGCGGCGGGCGTGTGGAAGGTCACATAAATCGCTATCTTGTGAGTGGCGGGGAGATAACAAAAAAATTATATACACAGCAAAGGCTCTCACAAGTGTCCAAGAGGCCTAAATGAACGCGTTAGAAACAACACTAAAAAGGGCACTCAACAAATGTTCAACAGGCCAAAATGAACGCATGAAGAACACTGAACACAAATAAGGCACTCAGCAAATGTCCCAGAGGCCGAAATGAACGCTATGAACACAAAATCACACGCTAACCAAGAACTGGAGTTATCACGGGCGCGATGACGAGGGCGTCGAGGTAGGAACAGGTGGCGAAGGAGCAGAAGGACGAACCAGATCGGAGATGGGCGGCGATGCACGTCGAAGGCGACAACGAAGCACAGCAGGAATCTCGTGGGCGGAGAGATTCAGCGATGCACGTCAGGAAAGCCACGTGGGGAAGCGGCGTAGGTCAGGAAACTGCGATGCACATGTCGTGGGCGTAGATAGGCAGCAATGCAGGAGTTACCTCGTGGGCGTAGAGATTCAGCGATGCACGTCAGGAAAGCCACGTGGAGTCCAGGAGTTATACGAGAAAAGGAATTAGCTCACCAGGACCAAAACTGTTCACCAGTGTATAAGAGCTTCTTGGTGTGTATTGTAGATGCGGGTATGAGAGCAGCCCGGGGTAGCGACACGTGGTGTAGCAAGTAGCAAGACGTAGCGGGTAGCGGTAGGCAGCGTGGTGTAGGTCTTTCACGTCCTCTTCTAGGACGCGCCCAGTGAGTGACAAAGCTACCACCTTAGTTCACGATGATGCAGGGATATAGAGGACTGTACACAGTCTAAGTATGTATGTATATATTTACACGTGGCGGGAGAAGCGAAGACAACGCGACCGGTCAATGCGGCCAAGGCCGGGGGAAGAGAGCATGTCCTCACGCAGTGAGGGATTGTGGGGAAGTAGGGCAGAGGTCACGGGGCAGCTGCTGACCTGCGCTGCGCCGACAAACAAAAGGCCTGTCGCCAAGCGTACAGCCAGCGGTTGCCAGAATAGCAGCATTACCAATTACCAATACCACCGTTACATCCCTCTTTCCTTTCCTGGAGGTCCTTTCAAATCAGTCATAATTGCTCGTCGTTCTAATTAACAGCCACCACACTGCACTCATTCCCGGGGTAACAAACTTGTGTGTAGCAACTAGCAAGTGAGTTTGCCCTTCCACACACCCTGCAGTGGGAGACGAGGCAGATGGGATGGAAAGATGATGATGGAGGAGGAAAAACAAAGATGAGTGAATGGATATGATTTTTTTAATTCCAGGTTTTTGTTAGTGTCAATTTTCCTGTTTTGAATGGGGGTTTTGTGAGCTAAGACTTCACTTACCACACCAAACTTAAATTAAATTAATTCCGGGTTTTTGTGACTCCCTGTAGAGCTATCAGTCCAGGATTACATACGATTACACACAGGGTAAACAAAAAACACATGTAAAGCACGTTAACTAATTTATTTACAAATCTACACAAAAAGCAAATTAGCACGCCAGCACATAATCAACCCATTCACTCCCTAAATATCCCTACGATAACCTACTGTCTCTGTTATCTGGCTGGGGAATAAATATTGAGGGGTTAATTAGGATTATAAGAACCTGTAGCCGTGACTCTCGTCGAGGTAAACACGACCGCGTGGTCGACCTCCTCCTCGCTCCTGCGACTCGCTCAGCGCCCCCAGGCTTGCGTCTGCCTCTTCCAAACCCTCCTTCTTCTCGCGCTGTATGACTCGTCCTGCATCCGCCAGCAGGAACAAGCTCTGGACAGGCGGGAAACTGGAAGGAGGTGGCAAGAGGTCCCAGGGACGTCCTCGTGGCCCTAGCAGCTGTTACCTTGGCGGCGACCTGTAAGAGAGTGAGGCCCGGGCCGACCGCGGCCGGTCCGCCACAACATGTCGGCTGGTAGCTTGCCACATCGCACCATCCTATCAGAGTTTTCTATACCTCTTTCTTTCACTATGGCATGCTTTCCTATCGGCCACCACATGCAATTTACAACGGGCGTTTCTGCAACCGTACCCAGCTATTCGTTGGGAGGCAACTTGAGCATAAAACACCCCACATTAACTAGCGATTTCTGGCAACCCTTTCCCGCAGCCAGAAGAACAACAACTGAGAAACAAAGCTGACAAGCGATGCGAAGAGCTACGGGGACTTGAATGCCTATAATAATTCTAGCCATTACAGTTAGTTCCTGAAGAAGATAGGAAGACATGGAGTAAAACAGAGATGTGTTTCTAGAGTGACATGTTTATACTTGTTGATGGAGATGGGGAGAAGGAGGCGGAGGAGGAATACAAATACAAAGGAATACAAAGGAAACACAAACAGCAACAGACCGATAGGTCCTTACAAGGCTGTTTGCTTTAAACTAAAACTAACTAATAATAATAAGAGAGAAAGGATAGGAAGTAAAAGGGCCCTCCCCACCCACCCCCCCTTTCCCAGCCTAAGCGGGGCCGGGAAAAGAATGATACCATAAAATAATAAAAACTGCAGGGTTTTTTTGTGAGAAATTGAAAGTTTTAAATTTCTAGGGCCAAAAATACTAGTATTTTTGTGGGGGTAGGTTTAGGGGCCTTGTAGATAGGCCCATATTTGTTGTTTTGTAAGGGTTGAACACATTTTGGGAGGTTAAAGGGTGGTGCGGCACCCCTTCCCTGGCGCTTTCTTGGGAGGCAGCGTCAATCAGGGCCCAGCTCCGTTCAATCCACTGCGGATTGGGGTTTTTTCCATGTAGGACCCGTACACTTAAATGCCTCCTGCAGCAGTGCCCCCTTTGTATTTTTTAAATTTCCCGAGGGGGGGAAACTCCCGTCAGGACCCTAACTGAACCACAACCCGTCAAAAGGCCCGAGAGTATTATGGAAACCTTTAAAACTGGGGGCTATCTGTGTGTTTTTTTGAGGTCTAATTTGAAATTTTTGGGTTTTGGCCCCAGTGGGGAAATTTCCAGGGTGGTGAAGCAGCCTTCCCCGGGCGCTTTTTTGGGAGGCGGGCAGTCAATCACCCCCAGCTCCGTTTCAATCCACGGGGTAGTGCCTTTCCAGTAGGAGGGCCGTGCACTTAAATTTGCCCCTGCGCAGTGACCCCGGGATATAAATCCCGATGGGGGGTCACTAACTGACAGGGCCGTTACTGAACCAAAACCCGTAAAAGGTTTAAAAAAAGGTTGTAGTAGGGGACCGTTTACCTGGGGGCTTTTTTGAGCTGTGGGGGGGGGTTTTGTAGCCCGCGACTCGAAATCTTTTTTACGAAATGAGAGTAATTTTCAGGGGCCCCCCGAGAAAAATTTTATTATTCCGGGGATAAACAGTGCCCAACCGGGGATTTTATATGAATATTTATCGAGGCGTTTTTTTAAATGATTCCCTATTGTTTTTTGATTTTACAAACGTCTGACGGCAGCCCTTCCAAAACTTTACAACAGGTTTTTGAAGAAGTACTTTCTTCTTTTCGTTAAAAACCCGTTTCCTGCTTATTTTAAACCCTTTTGCTTCTAGTTATTTGCCCGGCCCTGCGTAAAAAGGGTTTTTCCTGGGACACGTTCGTAAATCCATTGAAGATTTTAAAGACTTCGATGATTTTCCCCCTTTTTATCCTTCTTTTTTGTTAGGGGGAAATAATTTAAAAGTTCTTTGAGCCGTTTTTTCGTACATTTTTTTACCAAATCTGGGTTCTTTTTTGGTTACTTTGCGCTGAAATTTTTGCTAGTTTATCTATGTCCTTTTTAAAATAAGGTGACCAAAACTGACCCCAGTTTTTTCTGATGGGGGGCCCCCCAAAACAAGGGGTTAAAAAAGATTGAGTATAAACTTTTTCGGGATTTGAAATTTGAAATTCTTTCCAAAAACCCAAACCCAAATTTTATTTTCATTTTTTTTAACCCCCTTTCTATAATTTGTTGATTCGGTTTGAGATTTTTCCGAGTTATAACGCCAAAAAATCTTTTTCTTTATAAACCCCTTTTTTATTTGGGAAAATCTTTTCGGGGGGCACATAACTTTTAAATGGGGGTTTTTTATTCCCGGGTAGGGTTGAAATGACAATTTGGGTCCAAGGTTTTAAATTCATTTGCCTGTTTTTTGACCATTTTGTTAGGGGTGTTTAAGCTTTTTTTGTATTTTTTGGGGCGGCTGAGTTCTGTAGAGGCTAGTTTGTGTTTTTCCCGTGTCATCAAAAATTTTTTGATATCCTGCAGGGGAAATTTCCCCGCAATTTTCATTTTTTGTATTTTAAGAATAGGATGGGTCCGAAACTGACCTTTTGAGGAACGCCACAAATTTACCTGGTCCATCAAAAAATTTTCCCATTTATTACCACCCTTTTTTTTACGATTTGACAGCCATTTTTCCCCTATCCAATTTAAAAAGATGGCCTGTTATCCTAAAAGCTTTTATTTTGGGCAAATAAAACGCTTATGGGGTCTTTTTCAAACGTTTTTGGAAAAATTTCGGGGAAAAACTACGCCCTATTTGCCCTCGTTTGTCAAAAATTTTAAAATAAAACATTGTAAAAATCAAGTAAAATTTGAGAGGCATGAGCGTTTTATTTCTGAATCCTGCTGCGATCTTTGATTATGTCCTTTTCTTTTAAGAAATTAAAGATTTTTGGGGGCTCTTTTGATGGATTCCATTAAATTTTTCAGCAACTGGGGTTAAACTGATTGGGCAATAGGGTTTTCCCGGGGGGCGACTTGCTTCCTTTTTTAAAAATGGGTTTTGGAAAATTTTTCTATTTTTCCTTCGCACGTCAATTTTTCCCCTGAGTAAAGACTTATTAAAAAAAGGGAAAAATGGTATTACTATTTTTTTCTTTGGGGTTTTTTTAAAAGGGGTGGCGAAATTTTTTTCAGGGCCAGGAGCTTTGGTAATTTTTATGTTATTTATCGCGAGCCAAAATTCCCCATTTTCCCGAAAGGTTTTAAAGAGGGTGAGGGAAATACCTTTGGTTTTTGGGTTTTCGGGTGGTTGATTTTGCGTGTTTTCTACTGTGAAACTGGCAAAAAAAGTTATTTAGGGGTTCCCGCCAAGATACTTCTTTTCTGTGTGTTTGCCATTTTCCATTTCCAAAAATCCTATTGGGTTTTACGTCATTACTTTTTTTCCCCTTTTTAAAATACTGTAGAATTCCTTTTAGGGTTTGATTTTTTTCATTCGGCCCTTACGTACTTTAAAATTTTTTTTTGCTCTACTTAAGAATTTTTTTCGTATTTCGTGTAATTCTGGGCGTGATCGCGTTTTTTCGTCTTCATTAAAGGTTTTTTTGTGTTTTTCATATGCACCCTTTTTTGTGCAAGGCTGTCCCCTTTATTTCGAGGGTCTAAACCCTTTCGGTTTTAAAGTTTTGAACAGACGCCTTTTTTCGCATCGTATTGAGGATTGTATTGCTAAAAATTTTAAACTTACCGGTGAAATTTTGCCATGCTACTTTATGTCGTTCCCTTTTTGAGATAACATTCCCCATTTGGTGTCGTTTTTAAAATTCCCTTTTTATTTTTCTGAAGTCTGCCTTTTGTAATCAAGAAATTTTTTTTTTAGCTTCACTTCGCTTTTCTTAAATGATGTTTAAAACTAAAGTTCGCCCGGGGGTCCCCTGCTACTAAATTCGGATCCGACGTTTAAAGTTACTGACAAATTTTCTTAGTTGTGAAAAAAAGATCAGAATATTTTCGCCTCTCGTTGGATTTCTCCACGTGTTGGGATAAAACCAAATTTTTCTTGGGGATTTTTAAAGAGATTTTGCCCCGAATGTGTTGTAAGCGAGGGGCCCCCAAAAGTAAACAAATATTAAAATCACCGAATATTACGCTTTCGGTTTTGGAACTAATTTTCCGGGTATTTGCTCATAGAGTTCTTCGTCAATTGTTTTTTGTTTGAGCTGGAGGTCCCTAAACAAGGCCCAATTTCTCCTTTTTTAGAATGACGATTGAGTTGAACGAAAAATTTCATTACTGTTATCAGTTTCGTGCTTTGATCTACAAGGGGGTGAAGGCAGGACTTTTATATAATAAAAACCCCCCCTCCTGCTCTTTTATAGTCTTTCTGGGAAATTAATAATTAACCCCGTTTTCGCAAATTCAGCCAAAAAATCTCTATTCGCGTATCTATCCTGACTCGGAAATTCCCCATGAAAGTCGATTGTTCCCGAAAAACTAGTTCCTCTAAATCATTAATTTTTTTTACGTATAGCCGGGGATTAAAATAACAAGCTTAATATCGGGATGGGTAGTTGGGGGGTTTGCGGGGAAATAGATTTTTTTTTTCTTTTTTTGCGAGGGGGAAAAAACTTATATTGCGGGAACTAGAGCTTAGGTTTTGTGGAAACCCCTACCTGCTTTGGGGGGGTTTTTTTTAAATTTTAGTTAGCTACCGCGTCTTGAGTAGCCTACCCCAGTCGTGCCGAAACCCCTGAATTTTGTGGGGAAACCCCGGGTTTTGAAGAGAAAAACGGGTTTGGGTTTTAAAAAAGGTCCCCCTAAGTTTTATATATTCAAATCCTTCCCTTTTCAGAGATTTGCCTTTGCCTTTGCCTCCTCCTCCCCCAAGGAGGAGGGGGAGGAGGAGGAGGGGGAGGGAGGAAGGGGGAGGGGGAAAGGGGGAGGGGGAGGGGGGAGGAGGAGGATAAAAGAGGGGGTAAAAAGAAGGAAAGTGTGAAATGGCAGGAATGATGATGAGGAGAAGGAAAGAGAGGATAATTACTACTAAAAGGAGATAGCCGGAGAATAGTAGGAAGTAAAGAGGAGATGCGCACTGGTGGGAGATTGCAAGAGAGGGAGATGAGGAGTAAAGGAAGTGTGTGAAGAGGAGATGAGTCTATTATCTCCTTTGACCTCCACTGTATAGGTATATGGTGTGTATTCATCTCGTTGTCTAGTTGTATTTTACAGGGCCAGAGCAATGCTCATGTGGCCCCGTCTCCATATCAACATTTTTATCATTCATCCTTAGTGCTTTGTGTTGGCCGAAGCCAGCACCCCACAGAGCAGGTCACAAACCCCGGCTAACACCCGGTACCCATTCACTGCTGGGTGTACAAGGGCTCGGGTTATAAGGAAACAACCCATCTGTTTCCGCTTCGCCCGGGGACCGTACCCGGGACTTCTCGGTTGTGAACCGAGCGTGCTTCCTCTACACCACAGAGTACCCTATACCCTGTGTGTGTGTGTGTGTGTGTGTGTGTGTGTGTGTGTGTGTGTGTGTGTGTGTGTGTGTGTGTGTGTGTGTGTGTGTGTGTGCATGTGCATGGGTGTGTGTGTGTGTGTGTGTGTGTGTGTGTGTGTGTGTGTGTGTGTGTGTGTGTGTGTGTGTGTGTGTGTGTGTGTGTGTGTGTGTGTGTGTGTGTGTGTGTGTGTGTGTGTGTGTATGTGTGTATGTGTGTGACGATATATAGATACAAATATTAGGAGGAAAAAGAAACAGGAATGAGGATAAAAGCGTTGAAAGGAGAATAGACAGGAAAATAATAATTAAAAAAATGTACATGGAGACCAAGAAAAAGAAAAGGGGATATGAATGATGGAAAATAAGAAAAAATAAAAATAAAAGAGTGAAAGAAAAGGAGGGGAATAAGTAAAGAGGGGATATTTTAAGTACAGAATGAGAGGAAAACGAGGTAGGGTTGAAACAAAGAGGGATAAAAGAGGAAATGCTATTACGAGAGGCGAGAAAAATTGATAAACAAGCCAGAAGATAAAGAGTGGAGGAGGAGATAAGGAAAGTATGGGGAGGCCAGAAAATACGAGATGGGGAGAGAGAGAGTAGAAGAGAGAAGAGAGAGGGAGAAGAACAGAGAGAGAAGAGAGAGAGAGAGAGAGAGAGAGAGAGAGAGAGAGAGAGAGAGAGAGAAAAAAAAAACCCACATTAAACAGATCGTATTATTATAGTGTAGAAGGTCCTCTCTCTTCTCTCTCTCTCTCTCTCTCTCTCTCTGCCTTCTCCTCCTCCTCTTCTCTCTCTCTCTCTCTCTATCTCCTCTCTTCTCTCTCTCTCCCCTCTCTCTCTCTCTCTCTCCGTCTCTCTCCCCTCTCTCTCTCTCTCTCGCTCGCTCGCTCGCTCGCTCGCTCGGTCGCTCGCTCTCTCTCTCTCTCCCCTCGTCTCTCTCCCTCTCTCTCTTCCCCTCTCTTCTCTCCTCTCTCTCTTCTCTCTCTCCTCTCCCCTCCTCTCTCTCTCCTCTCTCTCTCTCTCTCTCTCTCTCTCACCCTTTAAGCAAGCGTGGTCTCTGCACCTCGATAAGTAATTCCACATTTCTCTGCAGCAAATATATTCCACCATTATTGCAAGACTGGGCCGTTAATAGCAGTGGGTTTGTGAACACACACCACAATACACACACACACACACACAAACACACACACCACACACACGCACACACACACACACACACATATAGGATAGAGAGAGAGAGATGTATAAATGGTTTTGTAGCAAATATTACAAACCACATTAATAACGGATTCATTACAGATTGAGAGATTCGGGTGGAGGAGGAGAGAGGAGGAATGGAAGAGAGGAGGAGTGAGGTAGAGGAGGAGGAGGGGAGGGAGGTTCATTATACACAAATATTGCCAGATAAATAATATATAGGATATTTAGATCGAATAATTATCTTCAGGTTTGGAGGGGAAGTTTTCATCTCTCTCTCTCTCTCTCCCCTCTCTTCTCTCTCTCTCTCTCTCTCTCTCTCCTCTCTCTCTCTCTTCTCTCTCTCTTTTCTCCTCTCTTTTCTCTCTCTCTCTCCCCTCTCTCCCCTCTCTCTCTCTTCTCTCTCTCGCTCTCTGCTATGATGATGAACGAGGACGCGGTGACGACTGATAGGATTTGTCCTCGCGGCAATAGTAATCACTGACTTGCTAACACACTACCCAACCCTGCAAGCCATTGATCGACTGTCTTCACACCCCACACACACCCCACACACACACAAACCCCACACACACACAACACACACAACCACACACACACACACACCACACACACACACACAACACAAACCACACACATACACAACACAAAGACCGTTTAGAGTCTTCAATTAACAAGTAGTGAATAAAAAAAAGTACTGATTTCCTGTATACACATGATTTCTTATTTTTTCCTATATGATGAGGTAAAAGGAATACAAATTATAGTTTGTAAAAATTGTTGTTGGAAGAGAGAGAGAGAGATAGAGAGAGGAGAGAGAGAGAGAGAGAGAGAGAGGGGGAGAGAGAGAGAGAGAGAGAGAGAGAGAGAGAGAGAGAGAGAGAGAGAGAGAAAAGAGAGAGAAAAGAGAGAGAGAGGAGAGGAGAGAGAGAGAAGAGAGAGAGAGAGAGAGAGAGAGAGGAGAGGGGAGAGAGAGAGAGAGAGAGAGAGAGAGAGAAGAGAGAGAGAGAGAGAGAGAGGGGAAAATAGGGGGAGGGGAGAGAGAGAGCGTGTGCGCGTACGAGCCACTACTCACCCATTCTAATACCGGGTTTAAGGTCATTCCTAACTGCTCCAACACTACCCCCCCTTCCCCACTACCTGAATACCTATCACCCCCCCCCCCCTGCCTTACGTCCCACCATGTGCTGTGCTTCTGTTAAACCCCTTTAAACCCTTTCCTCTCCCCCACCAAGAACACCTCATCCCCTACCTCCACCCATGCCATCCCTTCCTTGGGACTCAAATCACAACAACACCCTCAGTAGAATTCCCTCTAACGTCAAGGATATTCGTCTTCCAGAGTAAGGGGAAGACAGAGGCTTTAAGGGGGGAAAGGGAAGGTGGAAGGTAATCCGGTTAATACTGTTTAAAATTTCTGTTGTTTTCACTTTTTTTCCCCTTCCTGACCGCTAGGATAATGCAGTTTGGGGTGTGTATGTGATCACGCTACATACACACACCTCCTCCTCCCTAATCTCTCATCTGTAATGAATCTGTATTTAATGGTTGTTAATATTGCTTACACAACCATGTATACCTTTCTCTCTATCTACCTCTGTGTGTGTGTGTGTGTGTTGTGTGTGTGTTGTGTTCGTTGCGCGCACGTGTGTGTGTGTGTTGTGGGTGTGGGGTGTGTGTGTGGGTGTGTGTGGTGTGTTGGTGTGTGTGTGTGTGGTGTGGTG